>OX411736.1:19876676-19950675 GCA_948252095.1 Dicycla oo | reverse complement strand
TGTGTCACACTATACCTGAATAACTAGGTATAGTCCGCGTCAAATAACTTTGCCGCTCTGAAACCAAGAGAATCGCTATCTTTTACTAACAGCGCGAGGAAAGGACGGCTATAGCTATGAACTAAATTAGAGGTGTCAAACTAGTTTACACCTTGCGCTTCACCGTGTTTTTTAGTCGACATGTTTTTACGTATAGTCTAAATGTGTATGGAAATATTAGTTCAACTAAAGACAGCTCTAATTTACGTCCGTCTCTTTCTTGTTTTATTAGAGAGAAAAAGTTAGCAATAGCCTAAATTAAGTTTAGTTTGTCCACAACAGAATGGGCACCATTGACTAGTGCGCAGTCATTTGCGCGAATTTCAGAGCGGCAAACTTACATGACGCGGGCTATAAAAGGTAAGCTTTAAAGCGAAAATAGTACAGACAATTTAGAACCATTTAAGCCATGGTTGTCTCAGACTAAGTCTTACCCCCGCCAGGGTTGCGGGTTGTTCGAAAGGGTTACCGTGGCCCTGGCACAGGCCACTGAAGCAACTGAAGGAACGTGGGTTTTAGTCAGTAGAAGTCTGACACACCCTCCCGCTCCACCCAGAGCGGGAGAAGTTATTTGATGATTTCTCATCCACAAAAAAAATAGACTAAGTCTTACCAATTTTTTTTACCTAATTTTTTTCCGAAAATTCCATAATTTAAAGTAAACTGCATATCTAAGGCCAAATTGAATGATAAATGAATTCATTTTTATTTAATTTAATTAAAGTTATCAGTAAGCAATCTAGCAAAACTTTAGGTTTTAGGCCTATGTGTCATTAGACATTTAAAAGTTCATCAAAATTATATTATTATAATATTATTGGAACTGCGAGATATTCACATATGATGATCTATTAGGGCTTCCAAACAAATATACAAAATTTTAAAGATGTATAGATGTATGTTTGTATGTTTATATGTATGTATGTTTGTCCACGCATTCCTCCGAAACTATTAATCGTGATCATTCTTTTTTTGTTGGCTTACATTTACTTCAACTTAGGGCACAGTGAAAGTTTCATCGAAATCGGTTCAGTACTTTTCAAGATAATAGACTAATACGTGACGTAACGTGACGTAAGTGTGACGGTCTGGCTTATTGATACGAGCTGGCGTTAAAGGGAAAACATCTCAAAACAAGGTTCTCAGTAACGTAACATTTGCAGTTGCAATGAATGGGAGAACATGTTTTTCAACTCTAATGTTAAGTTTGTTCTTGGGATAAATTCTTCCCAACTACGGAACCCTTCCTTGTGCGTAGTTCGACACGCACTTAACCGGTTTTTTCTTGTTAAAATCCATACCTAATGCGTAGGTATGCGTATTGTCGCGTAGAAGTGAGTGATCGTCAGTCTGACTGACTGTTTAAGACGGAGGTTACACGTTCAGTTTGGCATCAGTTCAATCCGTGACCTTGATAACGAATAGACTGATGGCTGACTGATGGATTGACGGGCTCTATTAGACGCTATAATATTGTATTGTTTCTATTTATAATATTAGCCCTGTCTATGAGGAATCGTAAAAAAAGAAAGCACTGGAGTAAAAAGTGGCTAATTTAAAAAGAATTCTACATACACTTAAATTTACTGAATGAGATAAGAGACACAGGAGAAGAATGTGACTGTGCCAATTATTGAAAAAGCCCGTTTTGATCATTTGTTGAAAATAGTAAAACCATACCTAACTAAACAAGACACCTGCATGAGGAAGTCAATCAGCCCAGAAAATAAAGAAGAAAATACTCGGCGTGCGACTCCATCGCTGTCTAAGCGGTGACTGACAGCATACTGATAGCAAGTAAACACACGTTCAGCTTTTCGCCAATCTGACCAGTTTGACGAAATACTGAATAAAATAATTAATTAATTATCAATCCGGACCATCAATCCATCAATCTACGCGTACACAATCAGATTCTCGTCATTCTGACACCAATCCCGGGTCGAACTGATGCCAAACTGAAGCCAAACTGAATGTGTAACCTCCGTCTAATACCGCCCATCAATCCATCAGTCTTTTAATTATTAGAAATAAACACGAGAGAAGAATTGATAGGGAGAATAAATTCAGCGGTTGAAACCATGAAACTCGAGATGATGTTGAAAATAACAACAACAGAAGTGAAAAGACGGAGCCGTGCTTGTATTAGAAGAATAACGGCAGTTATTTTGAACATGAAAAATTAATAATTTCAATTCAAATGTTGTTTTAATTAGTTTGTCTAAAATTTAAAATTTCTCCCTCAAATTGGTTTGTAGGTGCTAATTTCAATAATTTGTAAGATATCCGCATAAGTGATAACTCAAAAGAAAGAGCGATTATCAAGCATATTTTCAAAAAGGTTTGAATAAGATAGCACCCTCCGTTTTTTTAAGATAAGGTTTAAAAAAGTATTATAAAATTTTTATGAACTTTAAATGTCTGTAAAAAAAATTCTAATGACACACAGGCCAAAATACGCAAATAAACGATTTATTATTATTATTATAAAGCATGTTTTGCTAGATTGTTTATAAATCGTCTAAGACTGATTCTAAATTGTCTGTACTGTCTTCGCCTTAAAGCTTTGCACCTATCTCCAAATCTGTATAGGGGCGTGGTTATAATGAGACCAACGAGACGAAAGTTTTCTTGTTTTCGTCTAGTTGGTCTCATATGACGTTTACCTACATCGGAGTAGGCCCTATTCATATGCAATACAGTCTTTATGGCGACCGCATGATAGAAATGAGGCAGTGACTCCGAGGAATTTGAACGTTGTTGCCTAGTAAATAGAATCCACTTTCGCCATTAACTTAAGGTGAAGTACTCGTAATTATTTTTAACCGTCCCATACGGATTAACACATTATCTGCTTAATTCTTTATGCAAACGCTTCTTTATGGTACACCGTTACCGACCCTTATTTTACGATGTTTTCGAAACAATAGAGATGCACAACGAACGCACAGGTGCGGCGCGCCGCACTCGAAGAAAGTTATGTAAATTGTATGGACGCGCATACGCGCCGTCAAGCACCTGGTGAACGTCCGAAAACGCGCATGTGCGTCTGCCGCGCCTAATGTATTAAGTTGGCCAATACAATTTGTCATAGCAAAAAATCTTATGTATTGAACTTAACAAAATTTTCTTTGTTATAGATTTCAATGGACATCGTCAGAAGGCGCCTCAAAGATATGCTGGCGCCCTGCCACGAAGAGAATTATAAATCAGGCGCATAAGGAGAGAGTTAAGTTTTTGCCTAGAGTACCTATTATAATTTTGACTGGGCAAACAATATCGTAATTTTTGTTGATGAAAAGAGTTTCCGGTCGGATATGGACGGAAGAAAAATATTATGCCGCAATAGCAATGAGCGTTATGTGAAGGCTAATAACGTGTTATAGATAATATAATATTAATACTGTAAATTGAAATTTAATACTTCTTTTCGCACCATTGTTATATTCTTGCGAGTTTTTCCTTTACTATTGGTTGGTTGTAATAATTTAAGTTATGGCCGTTGACCACTGACGTAACGACACGACAAGGGATTTTACTAGGTAGGTACCGAAGGATGTCAAAGCAGGCTGTGACGTATCAATGAATTGGAGTGTTAACAGTGTTAAATAAGATTCGAAATCAACTGTATTACAAAAATCCTTTACCGTGCCGTGCCGCCAATGGACGCTGGGCCTTATACAGCCCAGTCAAATTATACTAATCTAGGTAAAAGCTTACTTTTGTTTGACGGCAGCGTTTAATTTTGTTGGTAGCCATTGGTAGATATATTTAACTGTAGGTATAATTAATCTGCTACAAATATCAATAAAAATAAAAGCTTGTAAAAAAATTAATATTATCTAAGTCGGGGAGCCTTACATCTAACCAGTTTGAAAACAAAATCCCGTGCACACGATGATCACATCTGTTTTCCGCCACTTTTTGCGTTGACCAATAAAACGATAATTTCTCAGGCTGTTACAATGACCAAGGCGGTCATTGTAACAGCTGACCAAATAGACAATAATAAAACAAAATAATCTTAAAAGTTTTTGTTAAATTCCCGTTGTGTTGAAACGCATTGACCAGCTGTATGGTATGGTCGAGTCGAATGCCAATAATAGTTATCTTTGTTTTTAGTCATTATTGAAAAAAGGAGATACGTAAATATTGTTTATAATATACTAACTTCCGCCCGCGCGGCTTATGTCCTTTTCCAGGTCATGGTCTACCCGTGTGCCAAATTTCATCTAAATCCATTCAGCCGTTTTAGCGTGAAAGCGTAACAAACAAACTCACTTTCGCATTGATAATATTAGTTAAGATTGGGCAATTGCGACTGTCGGTGACTATTTCAGCGTAGCACCGGAGAATGCCTGTTTAGAGGGCTATTTTTAAATCACTAAGCAAAATTTTCACAGGGTGTTCTACCCATGAATATGAACAACTTTCACTATGCGACCAACTATTATCACGAAAAAAAAATCGGCTGTTTCATACATTTTGGTAGAACAGGTATTGAACTTTATGAAACAACTTTTTTTTTTCGTAATTTCAAAATTGGTCCCATACTGAAAGTTCTTCATCGGCATCGGCTTGGCTCAGTTTAGCGGAAAAAGCCTCGAGGTTATTTATTTTCGACTTTAAGGCACGCAATGTTGATTTTTGTTTGGCATTGACAACCGATGTGCATCTGGATTGAGGGCTCAATTTCTCAATGTCTTTGTAATAAAGTGAAACATTTAGGAAAATTAGTAAATAATAATTAAAACCTAAAACAAAGGTCTAAAAATTTCTAAAACTTAAAATAAATGTGTTATCACCCTATGAAGAGTGCTCTCAATTCAGACGCTAGAACAAAACATAATATTTTAAATCTCAAAACGTATAACCTTTATGGCAACTGATTTTACCTCAAAATTTAATAAACAATTTCTCAAATCTTTTAGAAAAGTTTCAGCTCCGTAGACTGAGAATTTACAGATTTATAGCAGTTTAACTAGAGCCCTCAGTTCAGTACTTGTCTGAACTGAGGGCTCAACCAAAACTAAGTTTGGCTGAAAGAATTCGTAAAACAACCTAGTGTATATTATAATATATGTTAAAATACAATTCCTAAAATATAAATAATGGTTCGAAAGTAATCGGTTGCAAAGTACATTGAATTAAAATTATAGTGAAGCGTCTGAACTGAGAGCTCAATATTTTTGTTTTTATTTTAAATACTGAAATACATAAATCTAAACAAATTAGTTCATATGTTTTAAGAATAACTTTATTAAAACTTGGTAAAAGTTCAATTATCCTATATGCCGTAATTAGGAAGATCTGCTTTTTCAATACATTAGGAACAGAAAACAATGTAGGGCAGATATGTTTTTGGTCATTGTTTCGCGGACACATTTACCTTCATTATAGCATTTGTTCAGTCAAATTTCCCAATGTATTATGGTGCATGTCCATGGATGTAGAAATCAATAATATAATAGTGCACTGTATCTACTATTGATAATTTATCATCGTTTCCAGTTCGTGAGTGACTGTCGTAAGTACAATACAAAACACAGTCTGGCCATAAATACTGTTACAATTAAAAATAAGATAGATATTACATTTGAATTTGGAATCTGTCATTTTTATACGATTGTTCATTGAGTTTTCTAATTTTGGCACCAATACATTGTACAATTATTTGCGATATTAAAATGGAGTGGGGTGATAAAGAGAACCGAATCGCTGTGATTGCATTACACAATGTTGGTATGGAGCCAAATGTAATTTTTAAAACTCTCCATACGCTTGGTATTAGTCAAATGTTTGTGTACCGGGCTATTAATAGGTACAATGAGACCTCCTCTGTTTCTGACAGGAAAAGATCTGGCCGTCCACGTAGTGTTCGTACGAAAAAGGTGGTCAAAGAAGTAAGGGAAAGAATTAAAAGAAATCCTGTCCGAAAGCAAAAGATTTTATCTCGGGAGATGAAGATAGCACCCAGAACCATGTCGCGTATTTTAAAAGATGACTTAGGACTTGCAGCCTATAAGAGACGCACTGGTCATTTTTAACTGATAATTTAAAAAAGAATAGGGTGGTAAAATCGAAACAACTACTGAAGCGGTACGCAAAGGGAGATCACAGAAAAATTTTGTTTACGGATGAGAATATCTTTACAATTGAGCAACATTTTAACAAACAAAATTACCGTATTTATGCTCAAAGCTCTAAGAAAGCTTCCCAATTAGTCGACAGAGTGCAACGTGGGCATTATCCGACTTCAGTTATGGTTTGGTGGGGTGTTAGCTATGAAGGAGTGACAGCCATATTTTTGTGAAAAAGGTATCAAAACATTGGCACAAGTGTATCAAGATACCATTCTTGAGAAGGTGGTTAAGCCCCTTAACAAAACCATGTTCAATAACCAAGTATGGTCCTTCCAACAAGACTCGGCGCCGGGTCATAAAGCTCGGTCCACGCAGTCTTGGTTGGAAGTGAACGTTTCGGACTTCATCAGAGCTGAAGACTGGCCGTCGTCTAGTCCCGATCTTAATCCGCTGGATTATGATTTATGGTCAGTTTTAGAGAGTACGGCTTGCTCTAAACGCCATGATAATTTGGAGTCCCTAAAACAATCCATATGATTGGCAGTGAAGAATTTTCCCATGGAAAGAGTGCGTGCTTCTATTGATAACTGGCCTCAACGTTTAAAGGACTGTATTGCAGCCAATGGAGACCACTTCGAATAAGGTTTTATATATTATTTTTTTTATATTTATGTATTAAAATAACACACTGTAAAAGTAAAAAATATTATTTGCAATAAAAAAAAAATTTTTTCTTCGTTACAATATTTATGGCAAGACTAGGTATTTATGTAGATCGGTTTAATGACATTTTTAAAAGCTTTTAATTAACTTGAAATATTTGTAACTACATAAGTAAAATGGGTTAGCAAAAAAGCCTCTTTCATTTATACTTGGCACAAATGGTAAACTTTGTTTGTACTGAAAAAGTAAAATTACGAATTTAGTACATTTTATGCTGTATCTCTTCTGAACTGCCATTGCCGCAAGACGATTTCTTATAATGTGTTTTGAATGACATGTATAAGTCAGAGGTGACAGAGACAAAGTCTACGATGGAGTGAGCTTACCCAGAAGAAGGCACTTCACCACGTTCACTCTAATTTCACTCTAACTTTAAAGAGACCAAAACTAAGTTCATTCTAACTTTGATGAGACTCGGGTTGTATGCATTCGGGAACACAGACGCAGGTGGTGAGTTCCACTCTTTTGCCGTGCGCATTACGAAGGATTTTTGGAAGCGCTTAGTGCGAATTGGTGGAATGGCAACTAGGTATGGATGGTAATTTGCAGTGCGTCTAGATATTCGATGGTAGAAAGGGGCCGGTGTAATGAGGTTGTGGAGTTCCTGAGCACAGTCTGTAGAAGACCGACAAGCAGGCAACCTTGCGGCGATGAGCCAAACTGGGAAGCTTGGCATCCACCAGTTTTACGTCGCCAATGAGCCTGATAGCTCTGCATTGAATAAATTTCTTACATGTTTATGTATTCGTTTCAATTGTACTTACAACATTTACATTTTAGGTCGGTACTTACATTACTAGAACACTGGAAACAACATCATAGTCACCCTACTTTTCTCTCTGTATGAAATGTGTGAAATATGTATATCTCCTGAATTACAGCATGTAGGATAATTGAACTTTGACCAAGTTTTAATAAAATTATTCTTAAAACATATGAACTAATTTGTTTCGATTTATGTATTTCAGTATTTAAAATAAAAACGAAAATATTGAGCTCTCAGTTCAGACGCTTCACCATAATTTTAATTCAATGTACTTTGCAACCGATTACTTTCGAACCATTATTTATATTTTAGGAATTGTATTTTAACATATATTATAATATACACTAGGTTGTTTTACGAATTCTTTCAGCCAAACTTAGTTTTGGTTGAGCCCTCAGTTCAGACAAGTACTGAACTGAGGGCTCTAGTTAAACTGCTATAAATCTGTAAATTCTCAGTCTACGGAGCTGAATTTTTTCTAAAAGTTTTGAGAAATTGTTTATTAAATTTTGAGATAAAAGCAGTTGCCACAAAGGTTATACGTTTTGAGATTTAAAATATCATGTTTTGTTCTAGCGTCTGAATTGAGAGCACTCTTCATAGGGTGATAACACATTTATTTTAAGTTTTAGAAATTTTTAGACCTTTGTTTTAGGTTTTAATTATTATTTACTAATTTTCCTAAATGTTTCACTTTATTACAAAGACATTGAGAAATTGAGCCCTCAATCCAGATGCACATTGACAACCGCGCTGCGCTGCGCCTCGCCAGCCTCTTAGAAATTGGTATTTTAACTTTTATTATAGGAAAACACAAACCAAGCCAGGCCGTCACACTTACACGTATTAGTCCATTATCTTGAAAACTACTGAACACAAATCGTAATAAAGTTTAAACAGATCGTGAAAGAATGAATCTCAAGGTCATTATTTGTGTAGCATTCTATAACGGGGTATCTGACAGTGAAAATGTAAACTGTAGATTTTGTAAAATAGGACTTGCTTTGTTTTTTGCGGCCTTTTTTCAATAACATAAAATAAGGGGATGCTTAGCAACACATAGGATTAGGTAGAGGCGTTAAATAAAAAAATAGTTGAAAAAATTAAATCAACTTCAAAAAGAAATTAACTCAAAATTATGAAATAACTTTAATTTCGGAGGTCTTGGACTCTGTATTTTAGTTTTTTTTTGCCACCGACTTCCGAAATTAAAGTTATTTCATAATTTTGAGTTAATTTCCATATGAAGTCGATTTAGTTTTTTTTTTATTTCGTAATTTTTAGTTTTTAGTAAAAACTGGAATATTTCGACAGTCCCTATTAACAATGTCGGTTCTGCAGGGAGACTACTGTTTAGTCCCTACTGAACCACTGTTCAGTATTATTACGAGTATATTACGAGTAACAATCTCAGTTCTGCGAAAAAGACCACTGTCTTTTTCGCAGAACTGAGATTGTTACTCGTAATATCATGAAGATTCTCTTTTATCGTCAGGGCAAACTTTGAACTGCCCTCAGTTCAATGTTTGTTTTGACAGTGATGATTTTTTTTAAAATTATAATTCGATGTATGTAGAAAAGTGAATATTGGTAAAAATGTAGGTATATCCGACATTGTTAATAGGGACGGTCGATTTGTTTGTAATAAGTAGTTAATAGGTTTTGTTATAAATATTGCACTAGAATTTGACCAAGGACTTGAGATGTTTTCCCGTTGACACCATGCCTGTAGCTCGATCAATAAGCCAGGCCTTCACTTACACGTATTAGTCCATTATCTTGAAAACTACAGAACCGATTCTGATGAAACTCACTGTTCCTTATGTTGAAGTAAATGTAATGAAGTAGTGTAATAAAATGGTCACGATCCAATTAATACTTTCGGAGAAATACGTGGACAAACATACATACAAACATGCATACATGTATAAAGTTTTGTATATTTGTTTGGAAGCCCTAATATGTAGATTATATTATGTGAATATATAGCAGTTCCAATAATATTGCATACATACGTGTCGAATTGATAAACCTTTTTTGAAGTCGGTTCAAAACCACGGAATAGAAAAACAAAAGTGAAAGTGCCCATGCATCCGGCGTGTCACGATATGCGGAAAAAATGTAAAATAATAACAACCTTCGTCAGTTGTAATTATTATCATTATGAACAACTTTACTATGGGGCTAAACCTGAAATCGCGAAAATAAAATCAGCAGTTCCCTACATTTCGACGAGTTTTGCGAACATAAAATAATATGGTATGGGATATCTGATTTTTTTGCGATTTCAGGTTTGGTCCTATAGTAAAAGTTGTTCAAAATAGTGGTCTCATTAATACCCTAGAGTTATGGTATATAAAAAAAATAAATACGTTGTATATAGTACCAAAATCTCTTTCTGACTGTTGTATGAATACTTTACGTGACTCGGCTATAATAATAATCCCTTTGTTTCGGGTGGCATAGACCATTATACGTCTTTTACACGAATGGAAATGTATCGTGTGAACATCCGTTATTTTTAACGAATACCTACCACAAAAAAACGTGCAGGACAATGCCGTCTGAACCTAGCCTAAGGTTGATAGGTATTTATTTCGATTGAAAATAATCTGAAGCTGTGTGCGACGCTATTGGTTGATGAGCGTAGGTAAGCGTTAATAGCACTGCTAAAAAGTTTCACTATAATTCTTAACACCTGTACCTACTTCTGTACCTATGATCCACAATAAACATGATTGATTAACGTTCACTTTTTCAGCATTCAATTTTGATTTTTTTTTTTTAAATTTACATTGTAATATTTAGTTTATAAAATCTGTTGTAGGTATTAATCTAGAGTATATTTGTAAGTTTTTAATTATATTAATATTAATGTCAAAAAATATAAAGATTAAGGTTGTTATTGCGCCTTTTATTTTGATACCTATTAGCATTAAATTTCGTTAAAATACTTAAGCTGCCTTGTCACTATGGGATATAATACATATTATATCCCGAGATATAAACTATATCCCGCGACTGATCTTCACACTGTGAGATATATCTTTTAAACTGTTTACATTCGTAGCGGCGCGGAATGGTGTGCGGGGAGAGAGGAGGCGAAATATAATATGAAAATATCTCTCGGTCGATCGAAAAAATATTTATAGTTTGAGGTGTAATATATATTACATCTCAGTGTAAATGGTTTCATTTAAAATTACGGTGAGCGATATTAGTTTATATCTTGAGATATAATATAAATTACATTATATCCCATAGTGGAAAGGCGGCTTTAGAAGAGCATGGAACGCACGAACACAGCTGACCGCCCCAGCCCGCCAGTAAATAGGTATATAGCAAAACCCGGAAAAGGTAATTGAAATATGCATGAAATTAAAAAAAAATGTTTTTCTCACATCACATTATCAGATTATACCTTTCTGTCTACCTATCAATATTCATCACGAGCGTGAAGTTTCGCTTATTAAAGGTGTAACGGAGTATACCGTACCTACCTACATGTTTAAATGTAATATAAATAGATAATACCTACTTAATACTTATAGGGAATTTTCCAACAAATACTAAAAATGAAGGGCCGGTTTTTTATCCGTAGTTAACTCAACCAATGGTTTTAAACATGTAACTATTGGTTGAATCTTGGCTATGTTTGCCAAAATGCCATTAGTTACAATTTTTTATTTAACATTAGTGATTTAACATGAATACCTACCTACATTCATGTTACCTAATTCATTCATGTTCAGCATTTCGCATTTAGCCAAAATTCAACCATTATTTACTATGTTTAACCATTGGTTGAGTTAAATACGGACCAAAAAACCGGCCCTAAGTAAAAGATAATTTAAACAAATGCTTATAAGCATTCATAGGTATTTTATTTTTTGCGTGAGCGGGCCGCCGCCTGCCATGCCATTATTTCGATTCGTAGGCAGTTATCACAGTCTAAAAATCATACAGTTATGTTACCTACTAGCGCGCTTTGTGAAGACTCGAAAACGTCAGCAAGCAAGCAAGGCGTAATAATAATACAACACGACCCTCTGTTTTGGTTCCAAGTAAGTAGATCCTATTCAATCAGCTAGGTACCTGTTACTAGGTAAGTAGGTACCCAGTACCCTATTTGTTATCTCACAGTATCTTATTCTACACCACGACGAATATACGCACACTAGCTCACGTACGCACTGCAGCACGAAACATTACAAGTAAGAGCAGACAAAAAGCTATTTATCTCTTTCGCACGATTCTCGCTGTCGTTGCTCATAACGCGCTCAAGGTCAATGTGTAGTAGCTTGATGTGCTGGCCACTGTACCCCTACGTAACTTAGTTTTCTTCGAAATAATTGAGACGTAATGACATCGAATGAAATATTCATAACTCGCAATAGTGTCATTTCGGCCTTGATTGACCTGGGCTCGGAGGTCGGACAACAGTGCTGGTACAATTATGTATATATTTATTCGAAGTAATGATACAAGATAGATACTCACCGATAGCAATATCCTTATCGGTAAAAATTGTTTAAAGGAGTTCCCAACTTTATTCCAAGCTCGTAACTTTGAGCCAGTTATTGTATTTTGAACTTCATTCCGACAAACGTACGTACAGTTCTTAATTAACTCAAAATACTTATTAATTCAACAACTTAGTCAGTGTTTGTAAACAAAACTTTATTGTCGGAATTAAGTTCGAAATGAAAAATTGGCTCAATGGTTTAAACCTGAGTCTAAAGATAAACCTTGTTTTGTAATATGGCCGTGCAGGGTTTCCAATTATTTAAGCCGGCGTTTCTGAAGTACTTAATACCTTACACCAGCAACTATACCTAATAGGGATGATGACTAAAAAACGTTTTTTTGTCCGTCATGTAGATTATTAAAATATATTGGATAGGGGGAAGTGGGGCAGATTCATACACGGGGCACCGTCATACACTAGCGACATCTTTTATTAGGCGCGCGTTAACTGAACGATTTAAGCATGTACACGTGACTTACCTACGTGTGCGTTGGCTCACGAATTTTGACAGCAGTCAGTGTGAAACTCGCGACGAGGTGACGCGGAACGTGATTCGGCAACGCGTAAGTAATTTTATAACCTCACTTTAAACATCTTTATTTTGATGAAAGTTTTTATCTAGATTATTCAATACTATTTTATTTCAAAGATAATAGGATGTATTTTGTGAATTGATACGTAAATAATAATATATATGTTTGGTTTTTTTATAAGAATATTTGTTTTTCAAAATCATTGAATGGGGCAGGTTCATACAGTAATAAGAGGGGCACATTCATACTGTATGAATGTGCCCCATATTTTATATTAGAGTTGAAATGATATTATATTTTGTTTTACAGAAAAAATATGGTCAGGAATTACAAGAAAAAGGGTACTAGGAGTGGAGAGGTAGACGAAGTGGCAATATCAAACAATCAGCCTGAGAGAAAGTTCTGCTTCAC
Organism: Dicycla oo; assembly: GCA_948252095.1. Classification (NCBI taxonomy): domain Eukaryota; kingdom Metazoa; phylum Arthropoda; class Insecta; order Lepidoptera; family Noctuidae; genus Dicycla; species Dicycla oo. The sequence continues at coordinate 19,937,592 of OX411736.1, read as the reverse complement.
CTTTCGATGAACTTGAAGAAAACGAAGAAGAAGATGTTCGTGTAGAGCTTGTTGATCCTGAAAATGTCAAGGATGGGGCCTATGTCCTTGTTAAATTTGAGAAAAAGAAGTCTGTTATTTACTATGTTGGTCAAATAATCAAACACTACAGTTTGACAGAAGTAATGGTTTCATTTTTGAGGAAGAAACCAGGATCTTCTATGAAATTTGTATTTCCAGACGTCAAAGACGAAGGATCAGTAGATCTATCCGATATAGTTTTGATATTACCGGATCCTAAATCAGCTAAGACAGCTAGAACTGCTAGTATTTTAAGTTTTAACAAAGATCTCTCTTTTTATAACGTCCATTAATATTATTATTATTAAGATATAAGATATTTTCAAAGTCACTAAGTATTTAACATTTAAGATTCCTTATATTGTGATATATTTTTTAATTGTTGATTATTAATATTACCTACCTACTAATAGATACATAACAAAGATATGTTACTTAATTCTAGGACATAGATATACTTATTTGACTGATCAGAAAGACTGTTAGGTTAACTAAGTTTCTTTCAGTGCCATAAAAGGAAAAACTACCTACATTTTAAATTATTTTCTGTTTACTTAGTTATCTTTTTTTACTTTTTTCTTTATTACTTGATTATTTTCTAGGTATTAGTTACTCACAGAGTCTAATTGCTTTTGGTTTCGAATACGTTGTGTTTTGATACTTTTATTTTGATAAATAATTAAACATTTATTCCTTAATTTGTGTATTTTTTCACATGTATGAATCTGCCCCATAGCCTGTATGAAAGTACCCCGCATGCGGGGCACATTCATACATTCCTGATTTTTTTTTTAAACTTTTATAAAAAGTCACAGATGTATATTTAAACAAATTATATGTTTTTGATAGAAAGTCAGATAGTTATAGTACTAGTTCTTATTCAATCTATTCAGATATTGATACCAGAGAATAATCTATGAGACAAAATAGAAAAACTGTATGAAGCTGCCCCACCTTCCCCTACGTATTTTTTCTTTTTCTCCGTAATCAAAAGATTACGGCGATACATTGAGTTAAAATGTGGCATGACGTCACTTCTTTGTAGATTTTATACGTAGAAGTGACGTAGCAAGCCCCCACTCCCGAACTTTAATGCGAGTTATCTAAGTCATTTTTTATTAATATGATAAAGCAAAAAATACGTATCTAATATTTTTTTATTATCTGACTGACGGACTAAATAGAATTTCTTTTTTTTTACCCAGGAATCATCCCTATTGCAGGTACAGTGAACGTCTAGAAGTCCACTTACACCGCAATGACCATTATCGCCTGCGCTGTACGGGCTGCGGCGTGAGTAATGTTCCAAAGTTCTGATAGAAGAAGGTCATAAGTACAACTAATATTGCTATGCCATAGTTTTGTGAGATTGCTAGTCGACTTCTGACTGTTATAGTACGTCTGTGGAGTGTGGGCAGGCAGCCCTACTACCTACAACAAGACGTACTCTTAGTTCGCAGCAGACAGTGTCTGTTGGAGAACAATTTCGTATTACGAACCTTTCCAGCCCGCCCTGCAGGGCTTGTTGACCTTGATGGAGACCATGACGGGCGCAGACTGCATCATGCCGCAGTCGTACGCCACCACCGACAGGATGTGGTTGTGCGACTTCTCGTAGTCCAGCGCTTCCGTGTTGCGGATTACACCTGGGGACAGGAGGACCGATTACGTTACGGTTATGATGATATCAGCAGGGCTTGTGGTTTCCAATGTGGCTTGTGTGGAAGATAGAAATAAAATGGTTTATTGCCACAGTAACACGTGCGTATATAAAAGGCTAGCTGTTGCCGGCGAGTTCGTCTGCGTGAATTTTGTATTTCATAAGAATTGGTTCTGTGCTTTAGGCGACCAAACAGACAGATAGACAGAGTTACTATCACTTCTATAATATTAGTATGGATAATTTAGCTCGAATAAATACTTAGTAGGTAAGTACCTAAAACATTACAAATATATAATTACGAGCACAGAACAGAAATAGTCGGCAGCTACACGTCGCGCGTCGTGGCTGTGACAAGAGGCTTCCAGTCAGCATGATGCTGCGCGACCTACGTTTTGACCAATTCTGAATGTCAAAGTGCAAGTGGGCGAAATAAATCAACAGTGTTCGTAAGGGCATGAATTTGAGAAATCATTTTTTAGTAAAGAAGACGTCACATCTTGAAGTTGCAATCCTGGTATTGGAAATGTGGGCAAGTTTTTTTATTACTTTTACATGAGCCTGCTCTTGATTACAATCTCGCCTGATTAAAAGCGGTGGCTACCGATAAGTTGATGGGATGACTCAAACAAACCCATTTCCTATAATGCTATCGCATCTGATCCGGTCTGAAGTAGCTCTGCACATGTACAGTCAGTTATTGCAGTTAGCTGACCCACCTTTACATGAATGGTTGAGATTTTTTAGAATACGAAGCGATAGAATTTTATAATTCTATCGCTATATTTTATTTTATTAATTAGAATTATAAAATTCTATCGCATCGTATTCTCAACCACTCATGCAAAGGTGGGTCAGCTAACTGCTATAACTGACTGTACCTACACAATTTGTATACATATTTTTCCAGCAACTCATTCGAATAAAAAAATGGCAAGACACTGTCTCATACTTCAGCCTTACCCTATGCTTGAACAAAATTGAAAAAGCAGCAGACCATTTAGATGGTCCCTATTAACATTGACGGATATACATTTTCACCAATATTCACTTTGCATAATCACAATAAAAATGTTATTCTGATTAATAGGGATCATCGATTTATTAAGATTTTCATAAACCCACCTTCATTATCGATAGTGAACGGCTGGCTCCTGTCGGTGAGTATCTCGTACTTGCACACGTCGCCGTAGCGCGGCGTGCAGTCCCTGTCCGTGGCCTCGACTCGCACGATCTCGTCGTACACGCGCCCCTCGTCCACCGCCTTCACGTACGCGGCCTGGCTGAACACCGGCGCGAACTCGTTCACGTCCATCACTGTTATGTGGACTGGCACCCTGGGGGAGAAAAGGGAAATCTTCAAATATCTAAAAGTTATACGAGAGAATATGGATTTGTTAAATGATTGAGAACCCGGCTGCACGAGGCAGCGCTGCCGCGTCACTACTGGTCCCCATACATTGTCTATAGGTTTATATTATAAGATAACATTCCGAGCACGGCAGCAATGTCGCAGCAGCACTGCTTTGTCAATAGAGACGCAACAGCACAGCTGCGGCAGCGCGAACAGCGATGTTCGAATCGTGAACAGCGATGTTCGCAATCATAACGAGCCGATGGTCCTGCTTTACAAGCAGTGAGCTAAGAAAATTTCAAAAACACCTTGTTTACGTTCCGGTAGTCATATCTAGAGCTGTGTTTTTTGGGTCATTAAATTCTTAACCCTTTCCCTGTTCCAGGAACCTCATAGCTATTGGTTCAGGGTAATTGTCTAAGTTTTGTGCCTGCTTTGCGGTCAGTAAAAGTGATGAGCCCTGTGACATCTTTTCCAGATGCGTGTAGCTTGTATCCTGAGAATAGGGTCGATTTTCGATGGAATGGATCTCAGGTCTGAGAAGACCAGTGTCGCGACATTTTCTTGGGGCAAGTTTCTGTTCATTGTGTGTGTATATTTGTTTGAGAGAAGTACCTAATTTTGGGTAATAAACTGCGATCTGAGTATTGCCAAACATCCAGTGTAAATAAAACTTACGTGTTTGAGTAAGAGCCGTCGCATCCCACGGCGGCGATATCAAACTTGTAGTTGCGTCGCTTCTCGCAGTTGAGCGGGTAGCGCACGCGCAGGCGGGCCTCGTTCTCGTCTATCACCATTATCTGAAACAAAAGGGAAGCTTCAAATATGCCAAATGTTTAAAGTAAATTAAACACTTCGATATTTAGCGAGAAATTGACGTGAATATGCACCTACACTACTAAGAGGATTTGTTGGCGCTCGAATGACGTGGACAGGAGGCGATGTTGGTAAACATTTGTGAGTATTGTTTTGTGAAATGTCACTTGAAACGTATTTTAAAAAAAACAAGATGGCAGCATTAGTTCAGATTTTGTCCTCGCGCTATAAGCTTGTAGCGCTATACACAAAAATATTTTGTCCTCGCGCCATAAGCTTGTAGCGCTATACACAAAAATATTTTGTCCTCGCGCCATAAGCTTGTAGCGCTATACACAAAAATATTTTGTCCTCGCGCCATAAGCTTGTAGCGCTATACACACAAATATTTTGTCCTCGCGCCATAAGCTTGTAGCGCTATACACAAAAATATTTTGTCCTCGCGCCATAAGCTTGTAGCGCTATACACAAAAATATTTTGTCCTCGCGCCATAAGCTTGTAGCGCTATACACACAAATATTTTGTCCTCGCGCCATAAGCTTGTAGCGCTATACACACAAATATTTTGTCCTCGCGCCATAAGCTTGTAGCGCTATACACACAAATATTTTGTCCTCGCGCCATAAGCTTGTAACGCTATACACAAAAATATTTTATCCTCGCGCCATAAGCTTGTAGCGCTATACACAAAAATATTTTGTCCTCGCGCCATAAGCTTGTAGCGCTATACACACAAATATTTTGTCCTCGCGCCATAAGCTTGTAGCGCTATACACAAAAATATTTTGTCCTCGCGCCATAAGCTTGTAGCGCTATACACAAAAATATTTTGTCCTCGCGCCATAAGCTTGTAGCGCTATACACAAAAATATTTTGTCCTCGCACCATAAGCTTGTAGCGCTATACACAAAAATATTTTGTCCTCGCGCCATAAGCTTGTAGCGCTATACACAAAAATATTTTGTCCTCGCGCCATAAGCTTGTAGCGCTATACACAAAAATATTTTGTCCTCGCGCCATAAGCTTGTAGCGCTATACACAAAAATATTTTGTCCTCGCGCCATAAGCTTGTAGCGCTATACACAAAAATATTTTGTCCTCGCGCCATAAGCTTGTAGCGCTATACACAAAAATATTTTGTCCTCGCACCATAAGCTTGTAGCGCTATACACAAAAATATTTTGTCCTCGCGCCATAAGCTTGTAGCGCTATACACAAAAATATTTTGTCCTCGCGCCATAGACTAATGAAGATCGTCCATCTGTATTTTGTTTTAGAGTTACATCAGTTTCTGAACAAAAAACACTCAACGTGCCTAGAGATCCGCGCATACCTTCCGTGCACAAGAAAAATGATTCACATCCGATTTCAATACAGTAACAAATGAAGCTGGCCCAAATAAAATCACAGGTCCATTATCAAAACACGAATCTATCCCATATTCCCATCCCATCCGGTCTATTGGGCCCGACCTATCAACTCCAGTCCACCGAAGAAAATAGAAAACTTATCCGAACGACCATAATTCCCATAAAATATTTGTAGGTCCTTTAATGAAAATGATTCCGGTCAGTAATGTACAATGGTATTGTTTGGTTGCCACGGCAACGGGGCCTGGGGTTTGTATGGTTTTGTGATTAATGCGAGACATAAATTATGTTTTGTTTGTGGGTTACACAAAGTGAATGGAGGGTAAGTTGCCAGAAAATGGTCACGCAGTAGCTACCTACATCATTAATATACTTGAGGTTGTTTATAACGATATTTTGGGAAGTAAGAGTGACGGACATGATCGTAGGAGGAGGGTAAGACCTAAGAAACGATAGGTGGTTTGTCTGACAGAAAATATGGCTGGAAAGGACTTGATGCAGTTAATGAATTATATTTCTATACTTAACTGTTTTAGGTCAAGTATGTAAATAAATAGGACAAACTAGAGCTAAGGTAAGAGAAAATCAATACTATTAATCATTCCATCAACGTGGATATTGACTATTCAGTCGTATTTATTTAGAGTCTTTAGACTGAAAGCCGACCACTAAGTCGAGTGGTAAAGCCTGTTGCTATGGGGAATAGCTAAGTAAGTCCTTCTACAATAAATAGATAGAACATCAAATTGATTCTCATCTAAGGCTCTCTCTTAAATAACAGTAGTTTAGTCATACTTATTCCCGCATATAATTTTCACTTAAAATTTCCTGAACAATCCATCTTTACCTTGCAACATGGCATGCAGGAGCGAGATAAGTTCTAATCCGGTGTCCACCATCGATTAGCTGTCAGATTCTGTGCTGGCTATACCATGGCTATCCCTAGGTTGTGGCCGGTCCAAATATCAGTAAATCACTGAAGTTGGAACAAGTTGCGAAGTTCGGCTTTAAAATAGATTCGGTAATGCACAGATTTATGTGTTTTATTCCGAGGTTTGGTCAAGTAAGCTGACTGGATTTATTGAGTGTTTTTGAGACGAAATTAATGCTTTGGGTCTCTTAAGGGCAGTTCCCATATTTTCAAGAAAATTTGCATTCTAATGTCAGTCTCCATTTGTAAAAAAAAACAAAAACTCTCTAATTTACCAACATTTTTGACATTCATTGTGGCTGAGATTGCAACTTGAATTTGAACGATTTTTAAGTACATATCTTTGAGAGTTGGCCTTCTAGGTGTTAAGGTATTTTGGCAATCAATCAAAGTGTTTTATTAAGCATGTTTTTTCACCAAAAGACCAAAGTAGCCTTGGAACCTTACTACATTAATTCGGAGAAAAAAATTACAAAAAAAAAAAAAACAACCGACTTCCAAAAACAACACTACAAAGTGAAAAATAACTTTACTTTCGAAAGTCGGCGTCTTTGGATCTGTATTTTAGTTTTTTGCCACCGACTTTATTTTTCACTTTTTGGCTGTGGTACCTACCCCACACCAATTCAATCTGCCTAGCCTTTTCCCAACTATGTTGGGGTCGGCTTCCAGTCTAACCGGATGCAGCTGAATACCATGGTATTTTACATGGAGCGACTGCCTATCTGACCTCCACAACCCAGTTACTGGGTAATACGATACCCCTTGGTAAGACTGATTGTCAGACTTTCGGGCTTCTGACGACCCGTAACGACTGTCAAAGATCCACGAAAGACAGCCGGGATCAACGGCTTAACGTACTTTCCGAGGCACGGAGGAGTCTCGGTATGAAAAAATGGTCACCCATCCACAGACCAACCCCGGCAAGCGTAGCTTAATACATTAGGCGCGGCAGACGCACATGCGCGTTTTCGGACGTTCACCAGGTGCTTGACGGCGCGTATGCGCCGCGTCCATACAATTTACATAACTTTCTACGAGTGCGGCGCGCCGCACCTGTGCGTTCGTTGTGCATCTCTATTGTTTCAAAAACATCGTAAAATAAGGGTCGGTAAGGGTGTCTACACTCAAGATATTTTTTGCACGCACCCGAGCGTTTGCCACACAGGATTAGTGTAGCATAAAGAAGCGTTTGCATAAATTTCGCTAAGAATTAAGCAGATAATGTGTTAACCGAATTGGTGTGGGGTAACCACACCAATTCGTATACCATTATTTGCTATGTAAACGCGCTAAAGCCTAAATAAAAAACCAAGATATAGCGCTGCGAACAATACAGTGTAGCATGCGCAAAACTACACCTCGCTCTGTACATACACGCTGAAACGCACACGTTTACACCAAACTACAACACTAAACTACACCACACTAAGTGCACACATGTTTACGAAACCGGCCTCACGTCACTGTTGAAGTGTTAATAGCGCTATGTCTGGTTTTTATTTAGTCTCGAGGCCTGACCTGGTGTTCTAAATGCTATAGTAGGTGTACCCATTACACTATAGCCAAAACACATTATTCCGGATTCGAATCGTAAACTCAAACCACCAGCCTGCTCAAATACAGTTCAACACAATAAGGTAATGTTACTGGCGTACACGACGATGTTGACATAACATATCACTGTGTGCGGATCTTACGCCGTGTTGACCTACAAACAGTGTCCCAGTGTGCACTACTGGCACACCGTTTGTAGGCTGTGGCACATTTGTGGGGCTCATCTGTGGGGACATGAATCAAATCGTTGGTCTTCCGTTTTTGGAGGATAAGTTCAGCAGAATTAACCTTAACCCGACAAATCCCGAGAAATTAGACACAATTATCTATTGTTCTTGACCCGATATCGTGTCGTTGATATGTGAGCAATAGAAGACGCATTTTTTTTTAATGCTGTCATCTCGTATTTCTTATTATTATTACTTAGCTGAAATAGGCTCTTTTTATTTAAAAAAAAGCCTGTAAAATTTCTTTCTAAAATAAGCACATAAGTATATTAATTATGCTTTGATGATATCCACAGATTTAAGAAAAATGAGGTTTTGAGGGGGACAAAAAAACCATGGTGTTCTGAATATGTACGTATTCAGCAGGCTCAGCACGAGAACCGTAGGAAAGACGCGACGGAAGAGTACACACAAATGACGTTTCCGTGTAGACAGTACGACAGCAACAAAGTAGAAAGAGTCAACTGCACTTTTAGGAAATTCACTTTTTTACATAATTCGACTTAGAATTCTTTGTATTTCCATAGGATTATTTGTTCTGTTTAATTCTCAATCTTTACAAATATTAATCATAATCATTTATTATGTTCATTTGTTTTTTTAAGTCTGCGTATAAATAAAACTGCGGATCACGCGCGCAGCGCCGGAGAAGATGCGATTCTCAACGTTTTTTTTTATGGAATTATTCACTTTTTGTACGGAAAATTTGAAAAATTATTAGCTACATTTGGTTTTATGTGGTGTGGTGGTGGTGGTTTGGTTAAGAATTTATAAAAGTGGCAAAATTTTCATTATTTTTGCAATAGGACACACCGTTTTCGAGACATAAGCAAAAGAAGAGAAAAAAAAAATATTTTGTAGCTAACCGTATATACTTTGCGGGCGACGAGTAGAAAGTTTTCTACTATCTTTAGAATGGCGCAAATACTCTTCACTACCCTAGACAATTATCAGAGGTCAGTGTGATTTTGACAGTTGGGAAAGTTAACTTTCTTCCGAAATAGTCTACGTACATAAAAAACGACCTAGACAAAGATCGCTAGAAGCGAAAGACAAAATGACAAACTGTAGAAGGATTTCTACGGTGCGATGTCAAAAACGGAGAAACGAAATGTCACTTTGTATAGAAAATGATGTCTACTCTTCGTAAAATATCATCATTTTTTAAATTTATTTTTTATTCATTGTTTTTTATTATTTCGCACGTTTTGTCTTAACACATCTGACATTGGTAGAATTGTCGACATCTGCACCATTGCCATAGACAAAAATAGAATAGAATAGAGATAGACAAGTGGTCATGCTAAGCCCACAGGACATGGGTTTTCGTCGTGTACCAAAAAGGTGACCTAAATTGACACAAGTTTATTTTGAAGTAAGTATTTATAATGTTTGTTCTAGAACAAACACAATGTACCTTTGCCGCACACAATTATTCATGTAGCTGCCATTACTAGCAAAATGACTAAAAACGCCAACATAACACAAACGTGACTCAGACTTAGTAATCATTTTACAGCTAAGCCTTGAAGCTGCAACAATGAAATAAAGCCGACCATGTGAAGCTACAGTTATTGGCTCTTCAAAGTTGGCACCTGCCTCGCTGCCCACCCCCGGCAGTCACAGCGTCGTGAAACTTTGCAGCCGGTGTTCTGTGGTGCAATCTGACGAAAGTTGCTACTTCCTGTACGTTGGAATATGTGAGATGGTTTTTTAATACTTTTTGGCTTAGGTGTTCTAGCTAGCTTCATTTTCATGTATAGTCAACCATAAAATTGCTCTGTCTACTATCTAAAGATTTTATTATGAATTCAAAAATAGTACCATAATGACAGACTTTATGCATCTACAACTCAAACAAAATTAAAAAGTTTTATTATTATACAGATTTCTTAACAACTTAATGCTACTTCGATTTATCAAGGAGTTTTCAATTAGATTTTTATCATTGTATATGGAGACCGCACTAGGGCGCATGCGCGGTTGACCGATGATAAGTCCGTACCGTAACATAGAGGTCCTCAAGGAGATGTCAGCACTAACTGATGGGGCCCGCTAGGGCTGATGCCTGCCAGGATTGCGGGTTATTTTAAAGAGTTACCGTGGTCCTGGCACAGGCAACTGAAGGAACACAGGTGGGTTTTACTTAGTAAAAGTCTGACACGCCCTCCCGCTCCGCCCAGAGCGGGAGAAGTTATTTGAAGATTTCCCACCCAAAAAAAAAAAGATGGCAAGGAACCGGCCAAGTGCGTGTCGGACTACGCACAATGAAAGGTTCCGTAGTTGGGATGAATCTATCCCAAGAACAAACTTAACATTGTATTTGAAAAACATGTTCTCCCATACATTCCAACTGCAAATGTAAGTTTGTACGCACAATATTGAGAGATTTACCATGTTATTTTAAGGTCACAGATTGTTTATAAGTTTTCGTGTAATCTATAGGTGCAGAACTATTTTCTGTATTTTTTTTTTCAAAATTTTAGGCTCAGTATCTAGTTAAGATAAGCGGGGGGGGGGGTTAAGAGATAAGCGGGGCGGGGGATGGTCAACACCTCTTATAAAAAGCCAGCCTTTTAAACAGCATCAAACTCCCTGCATTGATGCACTTTATCGCGTGCAATCACAACTTTTTCCATTTCTAGTTATCGTCTGCACACAACAATAAAACTACGGAACTCCATACAACGTGCGACGTTTATTACTATGGAGAGTTTATATCGCGATGTGCGAGTTACATTGCTGCGCGGGTTCGTTGCAAATGGGGCTTGTTTACGAGCAGAACGTGCAATGTTTCCGTTGATTTAGTAGCGGGTAGAGGGCGGCTCGGCGCATAGTTCAGGGTTATCCTTCATTGTGATGCGTTAATGAGTTTACGGCGTATCGTGGTACAAAGGTGTCGTGCTATTATGCTGGATCGAGTAACTTGTGTGCTTTGACTTCACTTACTAGACGTACTAAAACTATTTGCTTCAATGAGGAAATATTTTTATTTGAAACATCTATTATGAAAATGCAAGTTTGACAGATAATTAATTACCTAGACCACATTTTAAGGCTACAGTTTTGGGATTAACATAAAATCACTTATTCATCGGCGTGGTCGTGAAGCGAATCTGACCTAGTACCGTTAAAACCTGACATTTCTGTCGTTTGTACAAATTCCGTCTGATTAAACATTCACACATTTGGCCACATGCATTAAAATCTTCGTCCTCCCTATCTCGTATCGCTATCTAACCTGTGTTAAACTACATGTATACATACTTGGACACAGCTTGCAACTTACGCTCACAAACAGATTCCCTGGCGACCATTCCCAGCTCAGGTTAACAAGATTACAGCGATGAAAATGTATGGCGGACCATGGCCAAATAATTTTTATTTGTTGTTGTGGATATAAGAAAGGTGCGACGATTTTCGTTAGCAACAGTTTTAAAACTGAATTTTTTCCTGATACGTATCTCTGGTTAAGAGGGCTGTCGCATTCTGTCACCTCTCTCGCTCACACGGGACCAAATTTTTAAGATTATTAAATGAAAAGATGCTTTTTTGAAAAATGTATTCGATTGGCAACCTAATAAATAATATTAGTTTAATAGTTAATATTAAAAACACATTTCTATTGTGTTATCTAATGAACTCTGCGCAAAAAGTATTATGATCTGTTGAGACGAGTTAAATAAATGCCACAATAAAAATGTATTTTTAATAATTACCTATTAAATTAATATTATTTACTAGTTCGCTTGATTATATTTTTCAAAAAATCATCTTTTCATTTAATATTCTTAAAAATTTGGTCACGTGTGAGCGAATAAGGTGACAAAATGCGACAGCCCTCTTAATGTAAGCCTGGAAAACCTCTATTCAAGGAATCGGTGTGCTGTTGTGCTTTTCGGACTATCAACAGCTAACTTTAAAAGGATGTACTTAGTAATACCTACTGAAAGCAGTTTTGTTTAAAATTTTCAGTACTTATTTACATTTTAACAATAGCATTGTTTTGTTGAAGACTGTTTCATAAAATTAAAATCATTGTTTTCACAGTAGTGTAGTCTGACTTGAAGACAGTTTTGTCTAGGTCTGCTCGCGGTATCCTAAGTTGAAATTAGATTTGTTGTCAACAAATGAAGCCTATTCAGGATTTCGGATGCCTAAAGTAAGACCTGAAATTAAAGCTAAATATTTCTCTACTTTAGAGTTTGACGATGTGCTACTGGTTTAAGAGAACCAACCTCGAAGGGAGCCTCCCCATGGTGTTTGTTGTTGAGGATGAGGAAGGAGCAGAGCGGTCCTCTCGCGCGAATGGCCGGCGTGACTTCCACCAGCGTCTCGTTCTCCTTGATCAGCCCGTGGTAGCCCTCCTCCGGCTCTGCCAGCTCCAGGTATGGAATGTCTGGAATGAAGAAATAGGATGCTTTAAAAAAAGTTTTAAGGTTTTAGGCTGAATAGACGAGATCCAGTGGTCAGTGGTCAGACTGATCGAGTCTTCTGTTTTGGGTGTTTTCAAGCAAATGTGCTAGCCGAAATATAAATTAATAACTTTAAAATAACTTCAAGATAATGTTTACTGTATGTGCGATTCGTGTTTATAATAAATTACACGTTTTTAAAAATCTTAACTTCATGACATTTAAAACTTTTTATTTTATTTCAAACAGTAACTAGACTATATGTACATACTTCAAGATCAGGTATATTTTTAATAACCACCAGCATGATTTAGTTCTTTGTTCAACCTCACTTTACAATTTTAATACAAGCTGTGACATGTAAAAATTTTGTAACCAAACTCATTCATTATAATCAAGAGGGCGCCGCCATTAAATATTCAGTAATAAAATTTAATAATTTGCTCAAAGGACCAGGGTTGCGGGTCTCAAGTTCCGGAACAGGCCATAACCGTTAAAGAGGCTATTAGCCTCTCCGCCGGAGAGGGCTATCCGCAGATTTTAATGAAATAGCCTTTGCCTTACAATCCGATGCAGTGTAAGGGCCCATTCTGGACACTGTAGGCCCATTTTTGAGACGATCTTGTGTAATGTCCGCTTGTGATCAGGATGGGGGGATATTCGAATCCATGGGGCGAATCAAAAGCATTATGGGAATTCTTTTGTGCTGAATTTACTTTGATGATAAATGTAAGGTTGGGGTTTTTGGGATTTTAAATTAGATTATTTTGTTAGAAACATTTCATTTTCTGATTTATAAGTATCGGTTTCATTTGAAATGTTATCTTCGAACTCAATTTTGCTTTACATTGCCGTCTTAATAGAAAAAAAAAAACCGAAGAAAACCCCGATACGGTTTAATTGCACAGCCTTTTAATATCTTATTATATCCACGAAACAAGTCCCAGCAGATACAGTCAACGCGGAAATCATCCGATCAGATGCGTAAAGCACCATGGTTACAGTACACATAAAAAATATGCTCGTAAAACGCTGACCCGGACTCCAACAATCTACACTGCGTTTACGACTGGGTGCCCACGTACCAGCCTTGCATTTAATCCCGCCCGGATCGCACGGGATGGGCCAGGATCGCCCGGGTTTGTTTACAATCTCGTAGGACAAACATTGCCCGGACCTCTCTGACTCTCGTTAAGGGCGCGTTAGATTCATCCGCGGCACGCAATTTGTGCCACGCTGGTAGCGTAAGCCAACGATCAAACGTGAAAGCCTCGACTTTTCCTGTTATTCTTGCGTTCCGTTTGACTAATAGAAATTTTTCTGGGTTTTACGGCCTGAAGGGTTGAACCGGTGGCAATTGTTTGTGTTACAGAAATGAGACTCAAATTCGGGTTTCAGTGCAAATGTGTGCTCGGTAAGCAAACATGCGGGTCTAACGGTCGTGATTCTTTTGTGGATTTCGAAAGATCAGGTATTTAGGACAGCTCTGTTTGTAATCCGAACGAAAGTCGAGTACCTACACAAAGAAACGTAAAAATCTACTTCTGTGAAACACACAAATTTATGTTTTATACAGAAATAATGCAAAAAAGCTGAATTTTAGATACAGTTGGGTTTACGTTGTATCACAAAATCTTTTGGCATAAAATCTGTTTACATCAACAAAATAGGCATCGGACGCAGCAAGACATTGTATCTCAATTCTACACAACTTGTGCCAAAAGCGGTTCGACCTGCTCGACCTGCTCGAGCCAGCAACAATATTAAACTCTGTATTTTATGAAAAACTCAGTAGCGTTTTTATTTTCATAAAATATTTATAAGGCTTTAAGGGCTACTTAATTAGAACATTAGAATTCATTAATGAGTATTAATGAGATCCTCCTGGGAGCAAACATAGCTTCTTATGTTCTTACATTATATTGAACGGTTTATCTTCTGATGCGAACCGTGAATTTTGTGTTTTTGAGAATTTCTATAATAATCTGTTAGAATTTTCTCATGTTTAGTAATTTTATGTTTTTCATTGTGACGACAATTAATTTTGACAATTTGCACTACTTTACAAAAACCATTAACGCCCAGAAAGTATTTAATAAATTTCGTGAGGTGCTGAGAATTCCTGCCACGCGCAGTGTAGTGTTGCTGCAACACATAAATACACCCACTCAGGCTAACTTACAACTGCGCAGGAAGATAGCAATTTTCATGTTCTAGATTTTTCCTTGAACCGATATTAGCATGAAACTTTGCTCGTACTAACATAACGCTCGTATTTCTCCTCACACAATGCTTTTAAATTAGTACCGGAATCAATGCTTGTGGCAAAGAGGAAAAGGTTTTATTTCACAATCCGTTCCTAGAATACACAAACTCATTCGAAATCGACAGTGGGTACTTAGCATGTAAACTGCGCGCTTTGAACACAAAAAAGCTTAAAATTTTCTACTACATTAATTAAAAAGAGGTCATTACGCGAAACGAGAGGTAATTTCGCTCGCAAAAAGGGTTGAATTTTTTTTATATTTCTTTTCGCATTTAAGGGTAGTCCGTCATACTACGGGCCTTATATAATATTCACAAGCGGTGTCGCTGCGGTCTCGGCTTCGCGTGAAAGTGGCTTTACTTACACACAGTACGTGAATTATTACGATCAAGTTAAGGTATTTGTTTCAACTTTTTGAGTGTAAATCATTGTAAATATTTCATTCTGGAATAATATTTTGTTTTCTGCGGATCAAAACTTTTGTCCAATGAAGCCCAATTTACGTAATTTAATTATCAAGGGCCTCGTTAATAAAGTGTAGGTGGATGATCCTAACTTTTGTTATTCTATTCGAAAAGAACTATCTCGTCTAGTTTTTGATACATTAAGTTCTTCACTCCTGGGAAACTTTTCTAGATACTTTATTGTGACATTTTCCAGCTGTCACCTGACCTCGGCTATATCTTAAGAAAACCAGGTTAGGAACACAGTTACAAGTAGCTATAAACTGTTGCGACTTTTCACAACGGAATACTTAGTTGTACAAACTTGACTGCCAGTGGACATTTCGCTTTGTTTGGGTAAACACTTACTGAATTATACATTTAACATTATTAACTGATTTGTTGATTCCAGAAAAACAAAACAAACAAAAAACATTACCGATGCCAACATTAACATTTACGACCAACAAACTCAAGTTATAATAACAATAAGCAATACATATAACAATAACTAACATTCTGACATATGCCTGATACTGCTTACAATAGGGCTTGTCGTAAAAAGAAATGGGACGCGTAGTTTTCGCGTCAAATGGACTCACTAAATACTGAAGTGACATACATTCTGGGAGAGTCGACGCGTGGAAACGAACAGCCTTTGTACAAATGACATGATTGTAGCGTGCTGGTACCGACAAAAAGTTTAGATTTGTTGGTCCCATGTTGGGCGCCAATAGTTGACAATGCAGGTATTGTGAAAATGTTCACTTTATGTAGTAGTGTTGGCGTAGTTTAAAAACATTTTATTTTTATCGCTTCGAATTTACGCGCTAAATAAATGGACGTGTTGAATACGGCTTACTCTGGAGTGACATAAATAAACAGTATCTAGTTGAAAAAGTACAGCAGGTAAGGTTAAGTTACTCTGTAGTGATGGCGAGTAGCATGATAGTTCGGAGAATACAAACATTAAGTACTATTTGTTGGTCCCATGTTGGGGCGCCATTAGTAGATAGTTAAGCTAATGTACAATTTATGCAGTTTTACTGTTGCGGTTGTTGCAGCAATTTAAACACCATTCGATCTTTATCACGTCAAAGTTTCCCACTAATGGACTCGCTAAATACTGGTCGCTTTTTGGGAGTAACATACATGCACGGATGGTAGGCGACGCGTGAAAACAAACGGCCTCTAAATGATGAGGTCTAGTATTGTGTGTGGTGGCAAACGTTTCAATATGCAATACGGCTATATGTAAGTGGGCACGCCCTTTATTACTGGAGGCTTTCAATATAGGTATAAAGTTCTGCTTACGTTTTTAGTTTGTATTTTGATTCTGCTTGAGTATAGTTTTCGAATTTTCGATTTTTTTTTTCTTCTTTTTTTTAAGTATATTGGCGTGTGCTAGCTGACTTATAGCAAATAATTAAATTTAATTTGATGTTTGTGTTGCGTAATGTACTTGCATGTATTTTGCACAGTGTTGTATAGAATATTATATATATTTTTATTTTTTTTATTTAACTGAACAGACAGCTGTGCTGCTGAGGAGTTTGTTGCGCCACTTCTTCTCCTCAGCTAAAACACTAGGAAGTGGTGAAGGGCGGGCGTTTTGGGGGACTGTCTTATGTAATTTTGACGTTCGAAAAGTGCTGATTCTCAGCCTAGTTTGAATAAATGACTTTTGATTTTGATTTTGATTTTATGTTTGTCCCACGGTGGGCGCCAATTGTAACTTGTGAATGTAGACACACTTTGTACTGTGTACAATGGCTCTGAAGGGTAATTCCCGTATTTTTATTCCATTCTCAGTTTCAATCTGTCAATATACAATCAATTTACTAAGCACAGATGACATTGCAACTTGAATTTGAACGTTTTTTAAATACGAGGGTTGGCCTTCTAATATAACAAGAAAAACATTCATTCTACATATAAACTCCCAGTCTTCAATACAGAATGTCAGAAAAGATCCTGAATGTGAATAGAAAATACATAAAAAAATTATTGAAAAGAAATCCAAATCATACGAACAATTTATCACAAACGTTGACTTCCAACAACATCCTAACAGACGAGTAAGCCGATCATTTATTTCAATTACTCATTCACGTAAAGGGAGTATAAAAAACCCTTTTTGGCGTAGCCTGCGTTCGGAAACCCACAACCATTAATCTTAGCGCCATGTGTCAGTCAGAAAGCGTACATAATGTGACAATTACGGCGTCTGGATTTGAATAACAACGTTGTAGAGCCTCGAAGCGTTCCCCGTAAGAACTCCGAGGATCCGATCCTACGAGAATTGGTCATAAAAGCAGATACGCCGCAAAGGGCGATAAAATCGGCGCTAAATTATTTAAAAGGCTGAAAAGTGGGTAGTATGGTGCTCGTATGGGTGCTCAGCGGTTTTGTCGGTTTGGAAATTTGCGGTGAAGTGTTAAAGCTTTTTATTGTTACGCCTCACTCGAGTTTAATAGACTTTAAATTCTGATATTTTTGTGATAGAGATAAAAACATGAAACACGTAGGTAAGTAATTATGTATTCTCTTATACGATTTTGGGGTTATTTTTTCTTCATTGCTGGTTTAACAATGTTAAAAATTTCAAGTATAGTAAACGGCTATAGCAGTCATAACAATAAAATTCTAAAAAAATATTTTGTGTCTCGTTTACCGGCGTGAACCTTATAAAGCTTCATTTTATTAATAGTAACCGAAAACCACTATGCACCGTACACCATAACCTTTCTATATTACCATCATCATCACAAAGCCACAAATCGAAGGTCACCATTGAACTTTTTACTACCTAACCCCCGAAGATAAGGCAAACATGGTGAACCCTTCGACACAATGGGTTTACGACACTAATCGGTCATCTGGCAAAACTGCGCCGAAGGCCGAAGTTACCTACAAAAGTTGCGTATTTTATGATGTCTCGACATGGCAGGACTCATCATTTTCACTTAAGTTTGTTACAGAGACCCTAAAGTTGTGAGCAGTGGGATTTGGGGGATTATAAACTATGATCCCTGCTGATCCCTGCTGTGGGGGCAATTGATGGGCTTTGTTTGATGACAGTTTGTGGAAAAATTAAAATTTATAGGTATATTTTATGAGGGGAAAGCAGGAGGGTCCAAATAATTTGAATTAGTTCTGGGATAAGTTATTCGGTTCTATTGTCTGACCGTTCTCCATCTTGACTGGTTGTAAAAGACCAACTTAAAGGATAAATCGCTAAATTGAAAGTAAATAAGCAATATAACTATTTATCGATTCACCTTAGTAAAGGTAACAAAAAATAAAAAGCATAGCCAACACGCTTGGCAAATGCGGACCAGCAAATCGAAGATGCTCAATGCTGAGATCATCATGACCAGGAGACTTTCCTCGACGCATTGCGTTAATTCTGTTCAAGAGCATTTTAGCAGTTATTTTAACTCCCAGGTTTGTCCGTGTCTCATCACTGAGCATCGACCTCGATGGGCCTAATGGTGACTGCACACTAAAATGGTCTACAAAAAGTTCAGCTATTTGTCTAGCATCACTCACGCCATCGACGCAAACAGGGAGGCCAAGCTTGCCCTTAAATCTATTTGTATGCTTCCAAAAAGGTCGAAAATCGTTCTTTGAATGCTGAAAAGCCAGAATATCCATTTTAATCTGACCTAAATCTCATGATCTTGACACCACTTCAAACGAGACTTAAATATCCTAGCCTCACGCATTTCATTATAAATACGTCCCAACTTAGGCATACCATTGTCTAGCCAGCATAAAAATGTACGTCTAGCCTCCCAATGCGCGCCGCTCACATGCATGTTCCTGCCCACGACTGGTCCTCGCTTTCTAGGACTTCCCCCATAATGTTACCGTCTCGGCAGCTGACTCGCACAATGCACTAACAATTTTACCATATATTACATTAAAGTGGCGTGGGTCATTACAAGTCTGACCACTACGCTCTCTGAAGTCATCCGGGAAGTCAATAAGTCGCAATTTTTCATGACATACATATATATATATATGTTATAAGCATGAATCTGTTATCTCCCTAGATCATTACAAGTCTGACCACTACGCTCTCTGAAGTCATCCGGGAAGTCAATAAGTCGCAATTTTTCATGACATACATATATATATATATATATGTTATAAGCATGAATCTGTTATCTCCCTAGATCATTACAAGTCTGACCACTACGCTCTCTGAAGTCATCCGGGAAGTCAATAAGTCGCAATTTTTCATGACATACATATATATATATATGTTATAAGCATGAATCTGTTATCTCCCTAGATCATTACAAGTCTGACCACTACGCTCTCTGAAGTCATCCGGGAAGTCAATAAGTCGCAATTTTTCATGACATACATATATATATATATGTTATAAGCATGAATCTGTTATCTCCCTAGATCATTACAAGTCTGACCACTACGCTCTCTGAAGTCATCCGGGAAGTCAATAAGTCGCAATTTTTCATGACATACATATATATATATGTTATAAGCATGAATCTGTTATCTCCCTAGATCATTACAAGTCTGACCACTACGCTCTCTGAAGTCATCCGGGAAGTCAATAAGTCGCAATTTTTCATGACATACATATATATATATATATGTTATAAGCATGAATCTGTTATCTCCCTAGATCATTACAAGTCTGACCACTACGCTCTCTGAAGTCATCCGGGAAGTCAATAAGTCGCAATTTTTCATGACATACATATATATATATATGTTATAAGCATGAATCTGTTATCTCCCTAGATCATTACAAGTCTGACCACTACGCTCTCTGAAGTCATCCGGGAAGTCAATAAGTCGCAATTTTTCATGACATACATATATATATATATATATGTTATAAGCATGAATCTGTTATCTCCCTAGATCATTACAAGTCTGACCACTACGCTCTCTGAAGTCATCCGGGAAGTCAATAAGTCGCAATTTTTCATGACATACATATATATATATATATGTTATAAGCATGAATCTGTTATCGCCCTAGATCATTACAAGTCTGACCACTACGCTCTCTGAAGTCATCCGGGAAGTCAATAAGTCGCAATTTTTCATGACATACATATATATATATATGTTATAAGCATGAATCTGTTATCTCCCTAGATCATTACAAGTCTGACCACTACGCTCTCTGAAGTCATCCGGGAAGTCAATAAGTCGCAATTTTTCATGACATACATATATATATATATATATGTTATAAGCATGAATCTGTTATCTCCCTAGATCATTACAAGTCTGACCACTACGCTCTCTGAAGTCATCCGGGAAGTCAATAAGTCGCAATTTTTCATGACATACATATATATATATATGTTATAAGCATGAATCTGTTATCTCCCTAGATCATTACAAGTCTGACCACTACGCTCTCTGAAGTCATCCGGGAAGTCAATAAGTCGCAATTTTTCATGACATACATATATATATATATATATGTTATAAGCATGAATCTGTTATCTCCCTAGATCATTACAAGTCTGACCACTACGCTCTCTGAAGTCATCCGGGAAGTCAATAAGTCGCAATTTTTCATGACATACATATATATATATATGTTATAAGCATGAATCTGTTATCTCCCTAGATCACCGTATTAACTTCAATGCTTACATTTGGTTGATGAATCTGAACAAAACTAAGGTCACACATAATCAGACCACCGCATGTCATATTTTACAGTAGGCACGGCCACCTTCGTGACTAAATAATGATCCAGCCACCTTTGCGATCCATGAGCATCACTAATACAAGTGTGGTTATCAGAACTAATACCTAACAACTCAGTGTCAAAGCATGTCCACTGTTGTTCAACACAAAAACTAGAGAGTTCCGTATAAAATAGTGACCTATGTATTTAAAAAAATAATACCAGTCCAGAGATAAAATTCTATGAACGCTTTGAAAGACACTATACGGCCATAGCAGTAATAATAAAACTTCTGTTGTGTCTCGTTCAGTGTCCTTGAAAGTGTTAATATACTGAATACGGCCTTGACCCAGCCTGGGGCTAAATTGTGTAAAAGAAGTCTAGTTAGGAGTAACGATTCTGTAAATCAGAACTTAGTTTAACCACACAGAACCATTTTACCCAAACGAAAAATTTCGCACGTAAGGCAGTCCCAAACGCTGTAACAGTTTAAATCAAAATGCGACAACTTCTACACTACACCCGTAATGGTCGTGACATACATTATGCATGGATGTAAGCTGGGTGTTCTACGCCATGTAGTATTGATTCCAGTCCTGAAGCAAGCATCACCAAACCTCCACTTGTCTCACTCTAACGCCTTAACTTTTGGAAAGGGTGACGAAGACAGGATTGAGGCAAAGAGGTCGTGCGAAGGTTCCATGAAACGGCAGAAAGAAAGGCTGGTTACGGCGGAATGACTGTGTAACAGCACTGTCACCGGGAGTTCAAGTATTTTGTGTCGATTTGAAGTTAATCGGGTGAGTAGATAGCTACTTAAATACGTTTAGGTGAAATCTGAGCGCTGAATATTCTTTGTTTAGGATTTGTAAGGAAAGACTTTGACTTGTTTAAGTTTCTGTATTAAATAAATCGATTGTAGAGTATTTGGACAGCAGGCAATTTATTTCCAGTGAATCAATTGCTAGAGTTGGTGGAGGTTCCTCCGAGATTTTGTCGAAGATTTATGGGAGATATTACTTCATAAATCTTAAGTTTCCGGAAGAAAGCTTCGAAAGTGAGTCAACTGCTCTGTTTGGAGTGTAGAAGTAGACAAATACATAACTGTTACTGTTGTGATCGCTAAAGTTTACGGAAGATAAGTAAGTTTAGGAACTGCTGAAACTGTCATGAAGAAAATAGTAAGTACCTACTACTTATTTCATAAAATACCAATGCTGTGTTAGCAAAAAAAATACCTAACTCAGAAATACAGTACCTACCCAACTAAGGCAATTGACCAAATCCCTCAAAACTGATATTTCTGCTGTTTTAGGATAGAACAAATCTTTCCGAAGCTCTACGTTAGCTACCCCTATGTCATAATAGATAATAGCAAGTGTTTGCTATTATCTTAATTAATTGAAGATGGTTAAGACAACATTACTCAATGAATTCTCGGTGTTCTTGTCACTTAATGTAATACATTTCATTATCAAATGTCTGATATAATTTGTCCTTGACAGGTGACATTTGTTTCAAATACATAATTATTATAGGTTTCTACATCCTCTTGCGTGAATAATGCATAGTGCAATAGCTTTTTCCCACGGCTTTGCCCGTGTGGATGTCGGATATTATCCTATGGGAACGTACTGCTGGGATATAAAGTATGTATCCTATGCCCTAACCAAGGTCATGGTCTACCTATGTGCGAAATGTCATCGAAATCCGCTCGGCCCTTAAGGCTTGTTAAGATAACACACAGACAGTTACTTTCGATTAAATTATGATAGTATTATAATAAAATAAAATAAAAGAAACTGGAGATCTTAGGCGTTTCTAAGTAGAGCTAGAGCAGAAGCACCCTACACAATAGCTCCTTCACAACTCGAAATAGCCAATTCATAAAATCCGATTAATGAAAAATACAATTCTAAGATGCTTAGAAGGACAACACATAGAAGGAGTACACAATGTGTAGTGGACAAGCAATTCTGAGCTAGATAGTGATTGGTCCTTAGCTCCCCGAGGTAACAGAGCAGCGCAGCTCCCAGCACAGAACTCAATAACATCGGACGTACTAACGGTACTAAGGACCAATTCACTTCACCTTCAGTTCTCTTCGCAGTGAATTTTTAAAACGACTCAGCTCACACGGCATTTGAAATAGCATAGCCAGAGGCTGAATTGCTGTTCACAAAGAATTTTCCACTCTAACCGCTTTGACGTAGTGTTTCGTTTCAATTGGAGTGTATTACGGGATTTTTAGCGCAAGATCTCGAATTGTTGTGTTGGTAATACACGCTCGTATAAGTCTTATAGTTTATTGTGTGGACTGTATGTGTACGATATCGTGAAACCGGGGAGTTTGTTAAACATGAAGCACCTATAATAATAAATATAGCTTCTTACTAGCAGGATTAGAAAGTCGTGGCAGCAGAAAAAAGAAAAAAAGTTAAAGAGAAATGAATACTAGACATTGGATTGTATAATATTAGCCGAAATCATTTGCAAAAGTACTTCCCAAAGATTTTCGGTCATCTAAGCTCATAAACCATATTCGCGGAACATAGGAATGTAAACTATACTGAAGATGAATAGGCAGTAGAAAACTTAATAAAAACTCAGTATCAGAGTGCTGAGATGAGACACACTTGTACAACACGCATCTTCATAGAGCCGCAGGTTACCTCATACCTCCACAAACTTGTATTACTTTCTACTTATAGGTTAGGTTACACAGTACAAGTAAAATTAAACAAAAACTACCTAACTCCTATAGACGACGTCGTAAACTCATCTGCTCCTAAGGAGCTAGGCGCAGGAGATCTAATTGCAAACTATTAACTTAATGATGCTAGTAATTCTGTTGGACCCTTATAAATATATCTAAGGTCACACCTAATACTAAAATATAGGGTCTTCTAAAGTCCTTGCTTACACTTGTCTAGTGGGGCAATAGCAAAGATTTAAATCGTGAGATTCGCCCTACTACATCCAAAGACGGTTACGTTTCTGTGCGTTTTGGCTCACTATGGGCCGGCTTTTTTATCTGTAGTTAACTCAACCAATCGTTAAACATGGTTGAATTTTGGCTAATGTGTTTGCCAAAATGCCATTATTTACTATTTTTTAACATGAATGAGTTAATATGAATACATTTATGTTAACTCATTCTAGTTTAATAATTTTTTAATATGAATGAGCTAACATGAATACATTAAAGTTTAGCTTTTCACATTTAGCCAAAATTCAACCATTATTTACTATGTTTAACCATTGGTTGAGTTAACTACGGATCAAAAACCGGCCCTTAGACACAAGCGACTTGGTTGTCGTTCAATTTTTATTTGAAATGAGAATAAACAGACTGTACTTCGGAGTGTGCGCAGGACCTCCACGACCTGATCCCACCATCGCCCTTTTACCACCGGACTACCAAACGTACTGCAGGGTACCATCAGCACTAGGTTGATATCCCGACCAGTCGTACTCGGCGTTTTTCCTCCACATTTCTTATGCGCACAGCCAAAGTGTGGAACTCACTGCCAGCGTCTGTGTTCTCTTCCACATATAACCCCGTCTGCCTTCAAAGCAAGAGTGAACAGACATCTTCTGGACTCGTTCGTTCTATTATAAACCTCATCCATCGCTTTCCATCAGGCGTGATCGAGGTCAAGAGCTGGCCCAGTCAGCAATAACATTTTTTTTTAATGAAGTCATAAACGTCAATAAATCTGCCTAGCCTTCTCCCAACTATGTTGGGGTGGCCGGATGCAGCTAAATAACAGTATTTCACACGGAGCGACTGCCTATCTGATCTCCACAACCCAGTTACTGATAATACGATACCCCTTGGTAAGACTGGTTGTCAGACTTTCGGGCTTCTGACGACCCGTAACGACTGTCAAAGGTCCACGAATTCCGAAGCACGGAGGAGTCTCGGTATGAAAAGATGGTTACCCATCCACGGACCAACCCCGGCAAGCATAGCGTAACCTGATGGATTAACCAGTGCGGCCGTTATTATTTAGCCACGAGCTCCTCACGTCCTCTCTCCTGACGTCATAAACGTCATAACTGATTTTCAAATAATATAATATGTATCTAGTTACACATGAAAAGTCACACAATTACCTTTGTTAGAATTTCTTGAATTGTTCACTTGCTGAAGACAGAAGAGAGCATTTTTGGGCAAACAGCTATTTGTTTGTGTTGTATTTACACAAAAACAATGAAGTTTTTTTCTCGTGTGTGACGCACTGCTTTCTATGAGCGAATGATTCCGGATGTGTTGTCAAACAATTCAGTATTGACACTTCTCAGTGTCAGTGAAGGCACAACTAACGATTTAAATCTTTGGGCAATACTACTAGAGTAAGTAGTTTATCAAGGGTCGTCTTCAAGGCCCGTTTACCTACAAAAGCCGTCACGTCCCTGTGTAAAAAGGTTCCCGTAGGTAGAAGCCGTAAAGGTGTCGGTCTGACGGACAGTGTGATTTTATCGCCGCGATAATGCAGTGGGATAACGGGGGAGACGTGCTCCGCTTGACGAGCAGGCGTGTTCAGACGTGACTAGTGGTTGCGGCCAGTAGATTACTGGTACTGCTAGTACTGGCCAGGTTTAGTAGGGTAGTACAGTGTAGGGTCGGTTAGTGTCTAGTTAACAGTTATTATCTACTTTAGTGTTGTGAGTGTGGCATTTGCTGCACTTCTTTTTAGGACCTCAATGTTGGTACCGAACGAGATACCTAACAATAACTATAACAGATCCACTACTATTTGACCACTCACCTCGTTATATATTAGCGCACTGTGGTCGTGTGAACACAGCGTTAAGAGAGTCTCATTTGGCAAATGGCCGGAGTTGTGTCTGCCCACACAACGCCTCCACCTCGATGCCGAGACGCTTCGGATTACTTTCAGTAATAATTCATATTCCAAGTTTTCTTCAAATTCTGTAGACACTCGTAATGTGTTTGGGAGAAATGTTACTCCTATTACACGTGCGTATGAATACGAATGTACTTTTAGGAGCGTGCTAGTGATTTTCCTTGTACAGTGTAATGTAATTTCGGTTTTCCCATAAACAACACGTAAATACAACCTGAGAATTCCGTGTTCAATAATGATGTTGGGTTGCAAAAATAAAAAAGCTCGAAGTTTGTTTACTAAATAGAGTAAAGGTCAACACAAAACAACTAAACGAACTACAATGCCAAAGTACCAAGTACCACCTCAGTAAACCTGATCAGATATGTAGATAGGTAAACATGTTTTCAGATATAACAAAACACCTAACTATTCTCTTAAATACTCGTTATCTGGAAAACCTGGAATTTTTACTAATTGAGGAATTGTTTCTATTCAAGCTTTCGCTCTATAAATGGAAAATAACATGGAAAGAGTTTTTTTTTTTTTCATAGACAAGAGATTACAAGATCTAAAATCTGTTAATAGAAGAAAATAAATGAAAAAATAGAAGATAATCTGCTGAAAGAAGTAAGATACATGAAGATAAAGCAATGAATGAATTAAATGCACGGACACCAGCGTGGGTTTAACCAGACTCGATTACTAGATTGAACCCAAAGATTCTACTACTAGCCCCTGTTGCCTCATGACATTGTGCAACAGAGACCATTGCATATCAAGAAGTAGACTGGGGGGCGCGATAATGGCAGGGTAGACGTCCCCGTAAGATTATATAGAGCCTACCGAGTATGCACCCCATAGTAAGTAATGGAATGGAGGAGCTCGTGGCAAAGGAGGAGCTCGTGGCTAAGTAATAACAGCCGCACGGGTCGATACATCAGGTTAAGCTACGCTTGCCGGGGTTGGTCTGTGGATGGGTGACCATCTTTTCATACCGAGTTTCTTCCGTGCCTCGGAAAGCACGTTAAGCCGTTGGTACCGGTTGTCATTCGAAGATCTTTGACAGTTGTTACGGGTCGTCAGAAGCCCGAAAGTCTGACAACCAGTCTTACCGAGGGGTATCGTATTACCCAGTAACTGGGTTGTGGAGGTCAGATAGGCAGTCGCTTCATGTAAAATACTGGTATTCAGCTGCATCTGGTTAGACTGGAAGCCGACCCCAACATAGTTGGGAAAAGGCTAGGCAGATTGATTGAGTAAGTAATGGAATTGTAGAGAGACGGGCGATATACAGGATGTAAGTGTAAACAGTGTCAACCTTTTAAGGGGTCATTGTACTCATCATTATGAACAACTTTTACTATGGGACCAAACCTGAAATCGCGAAAAAGAATCTGCTGTTCAGTACATTTGTGTTCGCATAATTCGTCAAAATGTATGGAATAGCTGACATTTGTTTCGCGATTTCAGGTTTAGTCCCATAGAAGAAGTTGTTAATAATGATGAGTACAATGACCCCTTGGTTGACACTGTTTACACTTACACCATGTATATGGATGAACTCTTTTAACGACGTCGCCGCCAGGATGTTTCAAGTCCAGCTTCACCGGTGAATCTTTTGGCGGCGTTAAACTCTATGTCACTGTGGTGCAGTATGACTTAAAAAGTGACATAAACTGAGTTAGTAAGCACAGCAGTGATCAGAAGAGACAACAAGCTCTCAAATCGCTGCATGATACTACTGGCAGTATAGTAGTATCACGCAGCACAACAATCAAATGGAGGACAGGATAATGCAAATAATGTAGCTATACGTACATGTACTCACATAGAGCAAGACGCAGAAAATTTTATAATCGACAACCTTACCTTGCCATTGTTAAAGAAGACCCGCGATAATTAAGATCAAATCACTGCAATTAATCATACAACAGCACAACCAAAAGGCACGTTTCTAATCAGTTATCTCACAACTCGGATATCAGTTGGAACAACTGTCCAACTTCCTATAACTGATATTACCGTACGATACAAACTGTAGTTCCGTACTAACTTAGTGTCAGAGATAACCTGTGGTAGGTGATTACGTAGGCACAACACGTGCACGGACCAGGTAAATAGCTACAGGCAGGCTTTGCTGTGACGTAGCCGGTCCTGCTTCCTTGTAGTAAGAAAATAGATAAGTACTCAAGTGATGGAAGACAAACAACTCATAATGAGGATTTTTATGCGGGCAAAAGAAAGGAAAAAGTACGAGAAAAGGCAAGAAAGAGCTAAGAAAGCGAGAAGTAAAAAAATAATTATTTTTTTCCCAACTATGTTGAGGTCGGCGTACAATCTAACCAGATGTAGCTAAATACAAGAATTTTGCATTGAGTAACTGCCCATCGGATCTCCACAACCCAGTTACTGGGTAACACCTTCTCGTCGATGCCAATCGGTCTCGGTCCAGTATTCAGCTACGTGTTTGGCGCCATCACTAGCGTCCTAGTTCCTGTAACGTGCAGCTGACAGGACACGCTGGTGACGCTGGGCATGATATGATACCCCTTGGTACGCCTGGTTGTCAGACTTTCGGGCTTCCGTTACGACTGTCAAAGATCTATAAATGACAACCGGGACCAACGGCTTAACGAGCTATCCGAGGCACGGAGGGGTCTCGGTATGTAATGGTTGGTCACCCATCCATGGACGGACCTTGGCAAGCGTTGATGAACCTTGAAGATCGACCCGTGCGGCTGGTATTATTTTGCCACGAGAAAAGGAATCAGAAAAGGAATCTTAAAAAGGAAGCAATAAAGAATAATCTATATAAATAAAAATTAATCGCCGAATGTATGTACGCGCATCACTTCGGAACGGCTGCACCTATTTGGCTAATTCTCATTTTGTTGTGTTTGTAATTGTCAGGACAAGGTTTGTATGAAAGAAAATATTTGAAAAGTTGCCGGGAAATTGGAAAATTCGGGAAAACTGAACGTGCTTTTTATATGAAGTGACACGTGATTGTGTGATTGAGTGAAATGACAAGTGATTTTCACATGAAGTGACCAAGATTATGTCTGGACTTTATAAGAGACTGTGACCTCTGAGTTTGTTTCGGCCTTTCTTCTCAGAGTAGTCAGATAGGAAACGCCGACCTCATCTAGTTTTAAAAAAAAAATATTGACTTGTAAAAGTGTTTGTACAAACCTACTTACAGAAACAAAAATCATTTATCATTTATCATATGGGAAAGTTGTATGAATTATTGAAATTTTTAAATGACAACGTGTGTCAGATCAGCTAGTAATACATAGTGTTTAAAACAACACCAACCCAACTGCGGTATTGAAACTCATTTATCAATCGGCAGTCTGATCAATGTGAAGCTGCCTTATCAGTCCGCAAGTCTTGGTGCGTCGCAGTTGTGCCAATCGATTCAGGTAACAAGCCTGGATGCAACCGTCCAAGTTTCTATCTTGTTACCAGTTATCGCTAGCCACAGGGCTGGTTGAACTATATCTGTAAGTTCAGCTCCGAGTTGAATCTGAGATCAACAGTTAAATGAGTTCAGAAAGGTAGTTAATACAATATAATAAAATTCTTTATTTCTCCTCACAATGACCAGCTTATTCTAGGTATAACATATTGTTTGTCTAATTAGCAATGCGAGGAGCTGGTGTCTGAGGTAGACATAAAATGCCTGTATTACAAATCACCAGGTCCCGACAGGACAGATAGTTTACATTGGTTTACATCAATGTATGGTATTACAATCCAAGGAGATTCAAGACTCAATTTTGAGGGTAGAAGTAAAAACGTAAAAAGTAAGAAGTTAATCAGAGCGCCTGTATCTGTGTGTACGTGTGTGTCTGCAAGAGTGTTGGTGTTAGTGTCTATGTGACGTCACTGTATAGTGTTGAGTGTCGGGTGTAGTGTGCCGATGTGTACGTGTGAGGAATTGGGTGTAAGTTATAAACTTTACTTAGTTAGTTCAGTTCTCTTAGTTGCTTCAGTAGAAGCTAGAGCTGAAGAAGACGGCGGGAAGGTGATTCATCAAGTCCTTCATTAAAATATTCTTTCTTTGAAAGCACTTATTTATTGTTCCACCAACCTACCTGAAGGGAATATGCTTGTATTTAGCAATTTGTTACTATATCCAGTGTTAAATATAAAGGGTTATTGGTAAAACACCAACAACCTCTTAAGGGGTCATTGTACTCATCATTATGAACAACTTTTACTATGGGGCCAAACCTGAAATCGCGAAAAAAATCAGCTGTTTAGTACATTTATGTTCGCTTAATTCATCAAAATGTACTGAACAGCTGATTTTATTCGCGATTTCAGGTTTGGTCCCATAGTAAAGCCATCTTCCTATGAGGAAGATGGCTTTACAATTTATACAATACTAAATAACGTTTACAATTCCTCCCCAAACATATTATTAGCTTATTTTGGGCCATTATCAACAAGCAATCAAAATTCATTAACCTTAAATTCTCGATCTCTTCAACAGAGGGCTTCATATATTTTGTACCGTTTTTAGGGTTCCGTACCTAAATGGTAAAAAAGAACCCTTATGGTGCGACTCAGTCTGTCTGTCTGTCCCAGCTGGATATCTCAAGAATTACTAATGCTATCAACTTGAATTTTTTACATGACGTTTGCCCAACTATTTTGTAAATAAGAAAGAAATAAAAATATATATTTTTTTGCAACAGGGACTGAAAGGGGTTCTCAAAAATTCAAAGTGGGGCTACTAGGGCATCATATGAAAGAGCGCTGTTTGCACATTTTCAAACATATTTTGCTTTTTTTAGGCCGAATAATTTTCGACTTTTGATGAAAAATGTAAAAAAAATACCCCCCCCCCCACCCTTTATTTCCGAAGTTTGCGTAGAGAAAAATCTGAAATTATTCTATGTGATAGAAATTTATGTAAAGATTACAGGAAAAATAAAACGATGTCTCTAAATAGCACATTTTTTTTGTGGTACGGAACCCTCGGTGCGCGAGTCCGACTCGCTCTTGGCCGGTTTTATTTAACTATAAATCCTACTAATATTATAAATGAGAAAGTATGGATCGATGTTTATTACTCAAGCACGCCAGAATGGCTGAACGGATCTGGATGAAATTTGTCACAGAGATAGATTATAGGCTGGAATAGCACATAGGATACTTTATACTCCGGAACAT
This sequence comes from Dicycla oo, assembly GCA_948252095.1. Taxonomy (NCBI): domain Eukaryota; kingdom Metazoa; phylum Arthropoda; class Insecta; order Lepidoptera; family Noctuidae; genus Dicycla; species Dicycla oo. The sequence continues at coordinate 19,906,766 of OX411736.1, read as the reverse complement.
GTATGGTTCCCGTGCCGTGGGATAATTTCGAACATACACGCGGGCGAAGCCGCTAGCAAAAGCTAGTAAATAAATATCTACAGAGCTTTATTTGACATCACTTGAAATCCTACATCTCCTTCAGATAAAATGGAGGCGTATTCAGAGCAGACATTAACATCTTAATTAAAATTGAAGCACTGTGCGTGGGAGCTTTTTACTTAATGACTTTTTACTAGGACGGCTAGATTCCTGCCTTGTTCACATCGCTCTTTCGGATTAAAAACAATGAAATGGATATTTGTTTTACTTCTAGTTTTAGTAAAAACATTTTGCTCTGCGTTATTTCTTATTACGGGACTGAGGCATAAGTTTATGTATGTATGGATTTCTGGTTAAGTCTTATGGACGGTATACACGTGGTCTTCGCGCAAGTACCTAGATGCGCTAGTCTTTTTACTCTCGTCCTTTGTATATCGTTAAGCACCTTAAAACCGACATCTCTAGTCAAGCGACAAATTCCATTAAAAGGTTTGTATTTCAATATTATCCTTAACCAATTATTAATTGTGCCAGCCCTAGCATTAACAATTTCATCTGTCGTGACTGTGTACACGGGCGGACAGAATATTGAGACAATTTGCGAGAAGCTAACATCATTTAATATTAATAAACGGATGTGTACTCGACTAGCAATTGATACTCTCACGTCATATTTAAATTATACACACTTATCCCGTCCATTTATTTGTCTCGTTTTTGCTAATTGAGCAAAGCGAATGTTGTGTTTCTTTTAATCTACATGAAAAAGAACAGAATTTTTATTACGTACTCAGAATTGAAATTAATTAAGAACCGTTTTATAAAACACCAGGAAACCTTTAATTTATTATAAAATAACAATTACCATAAAACACTGAGCTAGCAAAACAATTTATACACGATCAAAATAAATGAATATTTCACAGAAAACCCATCTCAAATGCAAACTTCATAAAATTAACAGAATTCGCCCAAGGCTGCATAAATATCCCCGGTTGGCACACAGTGAGAGCGGCGGCACGTTCTCAAGGCTCCGAGCAGAGCACGTTAGCCGATCAAACATTAAAGATATCGGGTATCTGGCCACATGAAATGTGTACACAGCGCCGAAAACCTATTGCTTCTGATATAAAACGGTGCTTGTCTGCACGTCTGATCTTCGATCACATGTTTGCGCGAATGTTCAGGGTGCTACAGTTTCATGCGCCTCAAATGTATGCTCCTAGTGTGCCTGTTAGGGTTGGTTCACTTGGTTGCAATCTTTTATACTTTGAGATCATACTTTTTGATACTTGATCCTGAATTAATCTTTGTGATATTATTTTTAACTGACATGCCTCAAATTGTAATTTTAATTCGTAATTAATAATGTTAATACTAGTAGATCTGTTTATTAATATGTGGATAACGTTGTGAGTAGTGTATTTGTTACGTCTATTATTAAGTTCTAACCCATGTTTAATTATTATTACACTGCTGTTTGTTGTCCCTAAATAAATAAATACTGACCTAATAATCTCGGTCCTGCAACAAATATACTCGTACGTACGTAATATTTGCACGCCACACGTGGCAGAAAGTGATTGACATTGACTAAGCTTACGGTAATTTAAAATGAAGGTAGTATATTCTGAAAAGTAAATGATTACGATTGTCTTGCCATTTTGAACTTTCGAGTTATAGGAAAAATAAATTGCATATATAGTTTTGAACACGTTGGAAGCACTAGAAATAGAAATATATCTAGAAAACGGTATGTATAAAGAGCTCCCGGTATTTTCATTGTGATATCGTTTAGAAAGAGAATACATTAGCCGAAGCCCTTTCGTTAGAACAACTTCCTGCAAACTAAGCAGAATAGTTTTATTCAGTTGTTTTAGTCTTGTCGTAGTTTTCTCCTAATTGTAGGAAACTAGGAGCAGTTTCTTCTTGGATGAGATGCTCGGGTTCGGGAGAGGGCACCTAATTAGGACGCTTCTTTAGAAAAGTCTCATTTCTCGAAGCTGAATTACTACATTTACACACAACCTGCGACGTCTGTGGAACTGGAATAGTTTTCAAGCCGCGCTTCAATTTTGCTAATAAGCTGCAAGGAAGAGATTGCAAGAATTGACTACGTTTTATCTAAAACCTAACAATCTCCGTACAGATCGTATCGCAAGAATGACGAGTCATTTCTCACTTTAACAAGTTTTTCTTGCGAGTCACTATCGAGATACTGACTCTGATTTCAACATTGAGGTACTCCATTCCGCGAACTTATGTAATGTATGTAGGTTAATAAATAAATTAACGTTCATTTAATAAGACGGTCCTTATTAAACAAACGTTACCCGCGAAGTTCAAGTTTTTTTACGTTTTTTGCAATTTGCAAAATGTCGCGGGCTGCCCTGGCGTTTTCGCCTTATCTTATATATACCTTATAAATAATTTTAAAAACCAACTCTTGCTAGTTTCCAAAGACCACGACACACAACGCCATCTTAAATCAAATCTATATTAATTCCGTGGCTATTACTGCCTGGCTGCCTTCCACAAACAAAGACGGGACTAAGCATTGTGTTCAGTTCGGTTCACAAATTAGTGTATAATTGGCGAGGTACTACTATTCGCCGTACGTTGTGTCACGGAGTATGTGGGGAATGGATTCACAACAAGCTGGCAAAGGGCGCTTAATATTTTTAGACAAAACTAAGCATGATGCCTATATCCAGCAGTGGACAGCGACAGGCTGAGTGGTGTTATTGATTGAAGTATGCCAACGCAGTGTGCAGTAGGGAAAAATAATCACCGAATGCCTTCTTTTTTTTAATCAGTTAAGAAGTTAATAACCCTATCCGAAACATGTGTTTGCAGAAAAACTTTGCTAATTACTATAAGACGCGATAGTGCCTTTACACCGCCACCCGCGCCGTTGCGACTTTTTTACAGTCGACTAAACGCCCAAAGATAAAGCAATATACTTTTTCCAGGTCATTACAATCGACTGTACCATGCATACTTTAAAGTTTTGAGAGCTTTCACTCACTCTTTAGTACTTATATTTTCTTTAATAACATAGCTATTGTATACGAGGTCGGTGACCTGTCGCCGACAGGCCTGCCGCGCATCGCTTGTTGTTGGAGAACTAACAATGTTGTCTGCGCCCTCCATGTCGTTACTACTCCCTGTCACTTAATCGATTAATCTTCAGACAACGTAGGTAATTACGCGCTGCCTACTACTGTCTCCCACCATCAAGCCGATTACAACCAGCCCTACTGGCTTTGAACTGCGGCGTATTGATTGGGAGACTAACTGTCTACCGTTAAGTAATTATAATTAGTTTCAATTAGTCATATTATAAATGTCGGTATGATTGTAAAGCCATAATGCCACAGTCCATTGGAGTCAATGTTTACATTGTAGTATGGGATAATTATTGTGACAATATTATGAGCTTATTCAGGGATCTATGGATCGTGCAAGGTCCTAGAAACTACTAGTATTATTCCGAGGTCACATTACTGAAAAATGGCTCTCGCAATAATATTTTAGACGCAAATTACTAAATATTTACTCCCCTAATTTCCACTTAATTAAATTCAACCTTTTGCCACAAACGCTATCATATTTCCATTTAAAAACATAACAGAATGAACCACTATTTTCCTTTGTGCAATGCTCGCAATTTGAGCACATTTGCATCCGCGCGGGCAACCACCGGCAGCTCAGATAAGCACTAATATCTAGCGAAATGGACGCAGTACCACGGAGTTAGAACGTACAGAAGGCCTACTATGAGAATGAAGCTGTTACAAACAACCAACAGAGTCCTATTGGACGATACCTAATAGTCCAGAGAAGCGGCTTATAAAGCTTCACTTTCTTTTCAAAAGAGAACGCATACACTTGCAGTATGACGTATCCAAGGCTTGTTTACGTACCATCACGGACATTTGCGGAGAACCACTTTTCGACCTTATTGCTAGGCTGAAAAGTGGTTCATCGCAAATGTCCGCATTGGTACCTATACTAAGAGAATTCGGCGATAAACACAGATTTAATAAAAATTTTATTTACCTACAATGGTTTTACAAAACTAGACTATAGTCTAGGTCAGAGGTGACAGAGACAAAGTCTACGATGGAGTGAGTTTTCCCAGAAGAAGCCTGTTCACTCTAACTTTGAAGAGATTCTAGTTATAAGCGTTCGGGAACACAGACGCAGGTTGTGAGTTCCACTCTTTTGCCGTGCGCATTATGAAGGATTCTTCACTCTGTTTAGGGTTCCCAGTTTTTTAGCCGCAGTTAGGGCTTTGTGCTCGATGGTAGCGCCGAAGTTGAGACTGGATGTCAGCTCGAGCCAATCTGATCCGATCTCGAGCTCGAGCCGATCTGTTACAGGAACAAATGTAACTACTAACTACTCTTTTTAGCGGTGAAAAGACACGCCTGTATTTTGAAGGCGTTAAAAGAGACCAGATTGTAATCACCCCACTGGGAGACAAGACTAAAGGTCAGATTTGTCCGCTCTACCATGGCCTCTCTCAAAGAACGAACTTCGGCCCCGCTGGTTTTTGCGCTTTCAGTTATAGTATTACCTCTGCCAAACTGTAAAGCAGTTTGTTGGCAGACGCAGCTTCCCTAAACTATTTTTTTTCTAATCACACTTTTATCTTTTGCATGAATCGATGCGTCCTTTGTTGATGGAGTGATCCTTCTGTGCTCAACTATTCTGTGATGCTGATGAACACTTATATCTCTTATATCTAGTGAAATGGATGCAGGACGAGCCAGACTGGAATACAGCGGAATCACGAATGTATTGCGTGCACTGCTGGTCTGTAAGGTCTGTTTTGAGTGGAGTCCATTTCTGTGTTTAGGTATTTAGGTAATGGACGCGCTTTGTGCGGGGTTCAAATAGTCGACTGGGTTTTCATTTTCATAATTTATGAGGGAGAGTTTCCAAAGGGCGATATTTCCATTTGTCGGTAGTACATGACTCCACGAACTAGGGACCGCTTTCGCAACCGGCACCTATCTTTGTATTCCTCTTATTATGTACATGTTCATCGGTTGTAACCTAATCGTCATCTGCCTGCCTTTTCCAAATTATGTTGGGGTTGGCTTCCAGTCTAACCGAATGTAGCTAGATACCAGTATTTTACATGGAGCGACTGCCTATCTGACCTCCACAAACCAGTTACTGGGTTATACGATACACCTTGGTAAGACTGGTCGTCAGATATTTAGGTTTCTGACGACCCGTAACGACACTGTCAAAGATCTACGAATACGGCCGAGACCAACGGCTTAACGAGCTTTGCAGCACGACGGAGTGGTCTCGGTATGTAAAGATGGTCCCCCAACCACAGACCAATCGCGGCAAGCGTAGCTTAACAGGAACGAACGAACGGAAGGAACGTAAGGACTGATAGAATTATATTGTCTATCATCTATAGCGATCTGTCTTTTACTGAAAATAGGGTATTGGGTTCGGCCGATAGTGAGGATAGTATCCCCGCGCGGGTCGTTACAGCTAGCCACAAAAATGGATCACTTCTGTGCCCCGGGCTAAGACCTGGCGGACTAATAGTTAGAACAATACAATAATATTGTACTAAAATATACTAACATTGTAAAATTTTTGAAAATCTTGTGAGTTTAACTTCTTCAGGTAGGATTCATGCAAACTTTTATAAGGGACTTAGCACACTTTCGCCGCGAAACTATAGCAGCGAAACCACAGTAGTTCAATGAAAATCTGCGAAACATAAGCGCAACATCATGCGGTTTAGCGATGGAGGTGTGCTAAGGCTCTTATGGCCAATTAGTGATTTCAATAAGATAGTGAGCCAGGTAATTTCGTTTAAACTAATTTGTACTTTACAGGTCAAAAACTAAAGAATTAAGTGGTTCTTGACCTATTACGTGGACCTGAAGAGCAATTTGGCTAAAAAAAAAATTAAACCTAGAACCTATAACACAAGTTCCCGATAAGGACATGCATTTTAATACACTAAACTTCGTACATAACACATTTCAGCGAATTCCTAACTGGCAACAAATTTAAAGTTAGCCCAACTTGGCCATTGGCATCATAAAGTTATGACGCGAGCGCCTGCAACAGGAAAAACTTGGCAAACTACGGCAAGTTGGCAAGTGTCGGTGCACGCTAGTTGGAAACTTGGCATCCCTGCGCTTGACATATCGCCTCGGTACAAGATTCGCGACTCGACTACATTTTTGGGAAAGTTGTTTTACATATTTTCTTAAAAATGTCTCGGGAACAAGCATGGTTTGACTAAGTCGGCGGTGGATGTTTACTTTTAGTTTTGAGGATTTTTAAATGGATGAAAATGTTTGAGGGAACTTGTTCGTAGGTTGCATGACGCAATGGTTTTCTGTGAAATGTTGAATGGCGGGTCTCAGGAATGATCCCCGGTGACCCGGATGACCTATTCCGGATCTGGGTGTTTATATGCATTACCTATGAGATTTGTGGCTAAACGCAACCATGAGGGGTGCAAACGCAACCATGGTGGGTGCTAACGCAACCATGATGGGTGCAAACGCAACCATGACGGGTGCAAATGCAACCATGGTGGGTGCTAACGCAACCATGATGGGTGCAAACGCAACCATGACGGGTGCAAATGCAACCATGGTGGGTGCTAACGCAACCATGATGGGTGCAAACGCAACCATGGTGGGTGCTAACGCAACCATGATGGGTGCAAACGCAACCATGAGGGGTGCAAATGCAACCATGGTGGGTGCTAACGCAACCATGATGGGTGCAAACGCAACCATGACGGGTGCAAATGCAACCATGGTGGGTGCTAACGCAACCATGATGGGTTCAAACGCAACCATGGTGGGTGCTAACGCAACCATGACGGGTGCAAATGCAACCATGGTGGGTGCTAACGCAACCATGGTGGGTGCTAACGCAACCATGATGGGTGCAAACGCAACCATGAGCGGTGCAAATGCAACCATGGTGGGTGCTAACGCAACCATGATGGGTGCAAACGCAACCATGGTGGGTGCTAACGCAACCATGATGGCTGCAAACGCAACCATGAGGGGTGCAAATGCAACCATGGTGGGTGCTAACGCAACCATGAGGGGTGCAAATGCAACCATGGTGGGTGCTAACGCAACCATGATGGGTGCAAACGCAACCATGGTGGGTGCTAACGCAACCATGATGGGTGCAAACGCAACCATGAGGGGTGCAAATGCAACCATGTTGGGTGCTAACGCAACCATGATGGGTGCAAACGCAACCATGACGGGTGCAAATGCAACCATGGTGGGTGCTAACGCAACCATGATGGGTTCAAACGCAACCATGGTGGGTGCTAACGCAACCATGACGGGTGCAAATGCAACCATGGTGGGTGCTAACGCAACCATGATGGGTTCAAACGCGACCATGATGGGTGCAAACGCAACCATGAGGGGTGCAAATGCAACCATGGTGGGTGCTAACGCAACCATGATGGGTGCAAACGCAACCATGATGGGTGCAAACGCAACCATGAGGGGTGCAAATGCAACCATGGTGGGTGCTAACGCAACCATGATGGGTGCAAACGCAACCATGACGGGTGCAAATGCAACCATGGTGGGTGCTAACGCAACCATGATGGGTTCAAACGCGACCATGAGGGGTGCAAATGCAACCATGGTGGGTGCTAACGCAACCATGATGGGTGCAAACGCAACCATGAGGGGTGCAAATGCAACCATGGTGGGTGCTAACGCAACCATGATGGGTGCAAACGCAACCATGACGGGTGCAAATGCAACCATGGTGGGTGCTAACGCAACCATGATGGGTGCAAACGCAACCATGACGGGTGCAAATGCAACCATGGTGGGTGCTAACGCAACCATGATGGGTTCAAACGCGACCATGACGGGTGCAAATGCAACCATGGTGGGTGCTAACGCAACCATGAGGGGTGCAAATGCAACCATGGTGGGTGCTAACGCAACCATGATGGGTGCAAACGCAACCATGACGGGTGCAAATGCAACCATGGTGGGTGCTAACGCAACCATGATGGGTTCAAACGCGACCATGACGGGTGCAAATGCAACCATGGTGGGTGCTAACGCAACCATGATGGGTGCAAACGCAACCATGAGGGGTGCAAATGCAACCATGGTGGGTGCTAACGCAACCATGATGGGTGCAAACGCAACCATGACGGGTGCAAATGCAACCATGGTGGGTGCTAACGCAACCATGATGGGTTCAAACGCAACCATGGTGGGTGCTAACGCAACCATGACGGGTGCAAATGCAACCATGGTGGGTGCTAACGCAACCATGATGGGTTCAAACGCGACCATGATGGGTGCAAATGCAACCATGGTGGGTGCTAACGCAACCATGATGGGTTCAAACGCAACCATGATGGGTGCAAATGCAACTATGGTGGGTGCAAACGCAACCATGATGGGTGCAAATGCAACCATGATGGGTGCAAATGCAACTATGGTGGGTGCAAACGCAACCATGATGGGTGCAAATGCAACCATGATGGGTGCAAATGCAACCATGATGGGTGCTAACGCAACCATGATGGGTGCAAACGAAATCTTCTTCTTTTCGAGTCGACGGCAAAGGTAAAAATATTGTAGATATTATGTTACATGAGTTGGGTCCAGTAGGCGGCCACGCCAAGCGCGGCATCCGTGCCGTTTTTTAGATCCACAGAAGTGCAGCTGTATGGGCATTTTGGACACGCCAACATATGGAACATGTTTCGGTCAGGAGCACCACATTCGAATTGGGTGTACCTCCCTACTCTCTTTCCACCTCTCTATGTCCAGAGCTGCCGAGGACCAATCATTATTAAAGGAGTCCAGCTCATCCCGTCCTCTCCGTCTAGAGCAGGACCCACCTGGGTCGTGAGTTTGCCCCATCGATAGTCTGGCATGCGGCTGATGTGTCCAACCATTGCAAACAACAGCAACCGTTCAATTTACCACAAATGTATCAAAACAAATTAATGTGATTTGGGAATTATTCTACTTAAATAATGAATGAATCTGTATCACGAGACAATCAATATATTTAATTAATTTGATCGATATCTGCTAATGGTCTGATTACAATAATTTTTGCGTTTAAAGCCCAACGTATTTACGAAACATTGCTCGAATTAAAAATTGACAATTTCGGTACTGACAGTTCTTTCAGGATTCAGGGTACGCAATGTACGCATGATAGACAGGTCAATCAAAAATGTCGAAAGGCAACATGGCGAATCGAACAAAATGTACGTGCACCTTAATTTGTGCTGCCTATATACTTTTTACTATGTAAGTGACAACATTGATTCGGGCCTGTATCTCGTCGATTTATAGTAGATTACCCTTATCACTTTCAATTAAAGCCGCCATTACCAACTGCTATACTTACACCACTCTGCTTGCTCCTTAGGGGAACTGGCGAGAAGAATTACTCAAATAACTCTTCCACGAACACGGGCGTGATATTATAATATAACAAACAACTCGAGGGATATAGGAGAGCTTGAGGAAACAAAGCGGGGGGAGGGGGGGAAGTTCATTGACCTGGAGTACATAAAAATGTGTGTAAGTAGCAATAAAAGTAAATAAGCGGCCACTTCACACTATCCTACACTTTATAGCTAACACTCGTACTAAAGAAAAACATTCCGCTGAGCGAAGTTCTTCGCTACATTATTGTCCCTATAATCATTTAGCAAAGAAATAATAAATAAATAATACTAATTATTCTAATTAATAATTGACTAGCTTCTGTCGGCGAACCTCGTCTGTGTGGAACCGGGATAAAATGTATGTATGTTAACCCAGGTTATAATAATATGTGTGCCTTTCATCCAAATCCGTTCGGCCGTTTTTGCGTGATTGTGTAACAAACATACAAACCGTCAATTTATAACATTAATAGGACTTATTTACTCAGAAGACAACTTTAGTCCATTGAATTCTTTTAATAATGGATTAAAGCCCATAGAGTCAACAGAATTTATTTGTTCGTCGTACACGCGGCTACATGTCAAGCTATACAGTATAAGCTGATCTCGCATTATATAGGATTTCCATACAATGAGAGGTCAGCTTATACTGGATATCTATAGCTTGATATGTAGCTGTGTGTACAGACGCCAGCAGGTCAACCTACCCGAAACTGTCAGATTTTCCCAATCAACCTTGAACCTAACGCCTTAGCAATAAAGTCGAAAATCTATTAAAGAAATCTGACAGATTGTAGTAGCTTGATGTGCTGGCGTCTGTACAATTATTTTAATTCCATTAAGAAATCCTATGTTACCTAGAACCTAGCTACTTCTGTATGCTATTCAATACACGAAAATGTATTTCTTTCACCTTTGTTAACTACATCACAATTATTTTAGCCTCAAAACTAACAAAGCAAGCCCTTAAAAGGACTTTACTATTATTTATAAAGTGTGTTAGGTATGGCTCCAAAAATATATAACAGTATACCAGCAGCTATTAGAAATATAGAGTGTCTGGGATCTTTTAAGAGGTCTTTGTTTAAATTCCTTGTAGATAGATGTTACTACTCCATCACTGAGTTTACTGCTGATAAACAGAGGTATGACGATTCCGACTTGCTAATTAAACGCTTATGATTTTATTTATTGAATAAGTATGAATGTGTTTATTAACTAAAATTGTAATGACCTGTATACCTAATTGACCTATTACTAATTGACATACTTAAAATTATATTTTTTTTTTTTTCTTTTTGTAATCTATTGACATTCCACCTTAAATTGCAATTGCTTGTCTATGATCAGATCAGATTACCGTGTGTGAACAATGTCCCAGGTTATTATTATTATTATGATTATTTTGTACGCCATATATTGGCAAAACATAGTGCACATGTTTTAGACAATATACAACCATTAACCATACCTATGTTTTACAAAATAAATGATTGATTGATTGATTGATTGATTGATTATTCTGTATGTTTAGTACCCCCAAACATATTTATCGAACGTCATCCCCCGCTCAAATGTGCGTAAATCAATTTATTTTTTAAAAGAAAGAGGGTAGTTGTAAAACAGATGTCGAATCTCCAACACATTATATTAATATTCTAGTCACGGAAAACCTCAGTGGTGTTGCGGTTTCCAATGAGGATGGATGTGGGTCCAGGTGAAGGAAGTGTTATAAGGGCTTTTTTTTTTTGTAAAATTAAATATTTTATGAAACTAAGTAATAGACATAAATGATGTATTTAAAAATAAGACAATCTAAAATAATATTGGTTACACTGTCGTTATTCATAACAAACTTTTATGAAGACTTTATTAGTAATTGTAGTGAGAAATACCCAGGGTATAAACCTGGATTTTTCCACAAATAAATATTCATCCAATAACATTACTTCAGTCGAAAATTTCCACAGTGCGGTTTTGACGTCTCAAGTTACTTTCCCAAATTCCGTGAATTTCCCACTAAGGCTCACTTTCACCACACATCACTAAACGCGTTTAACGCTTAACACAGTTAAAACATAATTCTGTCTCTGTTATCTTCAAACGATTGAAAGAAACGGAGCGATGTTTTAAACTCGTTTAGCCTTAAACGCGTTTAGTGATGTGTGGTGAAAATGAGCCTAAGTAGTGAAGGTAAGTTTTTTATGGTTATTACCGGGTAACCCGGTTGCGTTGGGTTGCCAGTGGGAGTGCGCTACGTGGGTAGGAGCGAGGTTCGGCCGGCGCCGGGCCAAATGTAGGGAGGTGGCGGTTAAGAGCAATCCCTTGTTCGCAAACCGCTCTGTTTACGAACTGTCACTTACAAAGGTGTTCCTCCGAATGCCGTTTGTTTATAAATCCTTTATAAGTATTTATTAGGAATTGTATTGGTCTTACCTACATAAGTATCAGGAAGGAGACAGTCGTATTGACACGCTTAACTGTTTATACTAACATGTAGTCATCAGAAAGGTAAAATGAATAACACCTGCTAAGCGGTACTTTACCAAGTAGTAACGTCCGCCCCGCTTTTGCACTCCGCAAGATGATTAAACTAATTACCTCGACTCAATGGAAAAATCCCCAGGACGTAGTAGCGCCGCACAAAATCGGTGTAAATATTTTCTCGTCAGGCTGCGCTAGAGGGCCCACATCAGAAATTATTTACAACACTATTACATGTGCCATTAAGCTACCATTATGGCCCCAGCGTCGCCATTTTGATGCCGAATTACATTTTACTCGATTTAGTCTAATAGCACGCGCGGTTGCCTTCTCCACTTTGACTCGTAATGGTTGACTTAAGTTTCTCAGGACAAAACGTACACAATACGTGGATTGCGTGTGTTTAAATCTGTCCCACGTTGGGCGCCAGGATCGAAGTGTTCCATATTTCATTTGATCTTTATAAGTATCGACTAACAAGCGACTCCAGACTCTTTTTAAAGTGAAATTGGAGCATTCATGACACAAGGTCTCGTAACAAAATAATATTTACCATCTGAGATTCCGCAGTCTACTTTGGTATTCAAGTCACTAAGTGAAACATGTTGTCATCTAGCTTGTATTGTACGTTTACGAACAGCTTTCAACAAAAACTTGTATATCCCAGTATCCCAGATTGCGGCAAAAAGAAATCTTACGCAACTTGTCCGTATACATTTCCTCGAATAAAAACTCTTATTCATAACAATTTTCATGAAAGGCTCGCATGGAATACTAAGGGAGAGTGAGACTGAGAGCCCCGGCTCGTTAATTTGGAACGAACGTGGTACAAGTGAGGTAACTGGCACGAGGCAACTGAGAATGCGTAGGGGAGTGTGGAAAAGGTAAATTAAGCAAAAACTGTTATATGTCGCGAGGAATTGATTCGGAGTGGCAATAATGTGGTGTGAGTAGATTGAGTGCGGGTGGTAGAAGCATATTTGAAATAAGAGGGGAACATCTATGGGTTTCTTGGCCGGTGGAATACATGTGTGTAATGTATACATTTGTTCTCGGCCTATTTATTATCATTTGTGCCCGAAAATTAGGTTATGGTTTGAGGCACATCTTTATTGAATAGTTGAGGACTCAAAAATGTTGGCAAAAATACGTGTATTTTCCTAGTACCTACTAAAAGTAGGTCTCGATAAAAGCACACATTTCATTCGCAGTATGTTATTACAAGTTTACCAGTAGCAAAAGTATTTAACTTGTCCTGCCAAACCAAACTTCTGTAAACTGAACTAGCCAATAACTCACTAACATTACTCGCCGGCAAGCCACCTCTCCCGTAATGACTACATCGCCGCTCCGACTACGAACTACTAACTATCAACTATACTGAACTTTCACATAATTAATATGCGGAGAGCTCGCGCTGATAGTAATAAGGTACTAAGTGACATCTCTAGATGTAAGTTTTGAATTTGGAGCGGTAGTGACGTCATAATTTTTAACGGGTTAGTTTTGATTTTAGTTAGTTTATCCTGGTTACTTGGTCGGGGTTTCTGGATTTTAATTTTGGATTAAGTATCTAATTTCGATGTTTAGTCTTGCTACGTCTTAAGCTGGCACGTGATTTACAAATAGGGAAATATAAGAAATATTTCGATTCCTGCGGTCAAAGGCCAACCGCTCATTTTGTTTTCGGTCGTGTCCCTATCAAGCGAAAATATTCCCATCATGAAATTCCTTGTCCAAATAATGAAGAGACCTGGCTGCTAGTAATAAGTCAGTCCTATTATATGACGTCACAATACACAAGTTTGGAGCACCCGACAACACACTTAATACACTATTGCCTTAGTTTCCCTTTCTTACTAGTTTGGTATCCCTCGCATAGAAGAACAGCATGAGATGTGTGGTATTTCAAACACTAGGTAAATGTTAAGTCAAACATGGGATTGTTCTGACTATCTACTGCAACTTTTGACTTCAATGTTGTTTCTACACAATTGTTGAGCAACGCAATCTATGGCTTGATACTTTACCAATTTTCAGTTCTAATTTAGTTTTTAGGGTTCCGTACCTCAAAAGAAAAAAACGGAACCCTTATAGGATCACTCGTGTGTTTGTATGTCTGTCCATCTGTCACAGCCAATTTGCTCCGAATCTAATGGACCCATTAAGTTGAAATTTGGTACACGTATGTATTTCTGTGACCCAAACACGGATGTGTAACGTACATAAATAAATTTTGAATATGGGGTCTATTTGGGGGGAGGGGGGGGGGGGGCAATAAAGAAAATTTAAAAAAAAGTTTTGCAAACTGTACCATGTGATTTTTATAATTTTAAAATAAATTGTTTTAAAGTTATTTAAGAAACTAGACGAAAATTGACGCCGCTGGGGTCGCGGGTTGTTTGAAAAAGATACCGTGGCCCTGGCATAGGCAACTGAAGGAACACGGGTGGGTTTTAGTCAGTAAAAGTCTGACACGCCCTTCCGCTCCACCCAGAGCGGGAGAAGTTATTTGATGATTTCCCATCCACAAAAAAAAAAAAAGACGAAAATTGACCATTCTACCCCTATCTCCAAAACTACTGAGCTTAAAATTTTGAAAAAAAAAAAATACAGAAAACAGTTCTATACCTATAGATTACAGGAAAAGTTATAAGAAGTCTATGGTCTTAAAATAACATGGTAAATCACTCAATATTGTGCGTACAAAATTACATTTGCAGTTGAAACGTATGGTAGAACATGTTTTTCAACTACAATGTTAAGTTTGTTTTTGGGATAAATTCATCCCAACTACGGAACCCTTCATTGTGCGTGGTCCGACACGCACTTGGCCGGTTTTTTTTTACCTTTTATCAGCCAACGACGGTTTAAAATGCCGTTTTCTGCTAGATGATTAACCACTTTATTATGGCGGATTGTGTACAAAAGGCAGAAGGTCAGGAAGCTTATATCTAGCAGCGGCGAAGGGTTCCATTGACTCATCGTTAGTTTTACCTGCTTAGTGTAAGTTCTGATTCCAGGAAATCGAAAAGTTCTACAGAGACACTAGCGAAAGCTAGTCCCTAATCTAAATAAACAAAGCCCAAATTCGAATTTCCCAGCTCAGGTAGAAAACTGCCAAAAAACAGACCAGCTTCAGTCCCTAATTACAGATAGTTGTCGAAAACAGTGTAGTCTGGCTGTACTCCCAACTTTTTGTGGTCAGTCGTTGAAAGTTGTTCTCATTAGTGTAAGCTGAGCTAATGTCCACGTGTGATGGACATGTTTCGTGAACAACTATTTCGGGTGAAAGGACCAAAGTTTTTCAAAGGTCGAAACTATAAAGTTAAATATGTAAATGGGCTCAGGAATATCGGTTCTATGATCCATTGTGTTCAAGTACTCATTGTAACGAAATTAGGTCACACGTGTCGGTATGTTGAACCTTCCAAGGTGGCCATAAAACACAGTAACAGTGTTCAGGTCTTCCTTATATTTTCCGCTCTTACCTTCCGGGGTTTTTGGCGAAACCCGGAAGGTGACTGTGTCACTGTGGTAATATGTGTTTGACTCAGAAGGTAACTTTGACATACCTAAACCTTTATACATTCCATTTTAATTGGCATAATATACCAGCAAATGATTGCTAAACTCAGACTAATCCCACGACACGATGAAAGACCGTTATTCCGCAGCTGTTTTCTATATCTGGCAGAGGCAGACATAATAATATGTCTTGCCACCCAGTGAGTGGGAGGATGGGTACATACGCCATACTATCCAACCTTTATCCACCTACAGTTCCGTTAGAAACGGGAGATGTTCCGTTTTCCCACGAGGACCACATCGTATCCTACCCTTCATATTATTTTATTAAAATGTACTTCGGATATTACTGTTTGGAGTAGCAGGATACCTTTGTGCCTTTGTGTACCTGGAACAAATGGTAAAAGATTGTTAGTGTTACATTTCATAATAGCAACAATTGAAAGTGATTTTAGGAATAGTAAAAGCTTAGATAACGAAGCAAGTCAACCGTAAACGTAATCGATGGCGACAGACATCCAACATGAATATGCTTAGCACCAAGGGCCCTACTATGTAACCATACAATAATTTGATCGTTTCTCTAAAACTAAAAGCTGGAAACTTCATAACCCACACCCACACACTAAAATAAGACAATAAACTACACTACATCAGTTATCAAAGTTCAACGGAGCACAATTTCATTCGACAGTCAAGACCCTATCGCGCCATTATACCATATTTAATAATGATACGAGAAGGTAATACCGCCAGGTTGTAATGAAACACATCAAACGGGTCCCGGCGATATTGCTACGTTTACTGTGAGACCCGACTCCTCCGGCAACGGCACCTTAAACACCTTTGATGTGAAATGCTTACAACTGCGCCTAAGTTATTACTTTCTTTGATATTCAGGCTTAAATCTCGAAGTGGTGTCAATGGTATAAAAAGAATGTTATGGAGTAAGATTCTGTGTTAACATTTTGACAAAAATATTATATTTTGTGTTTCGAGGCGCGCAATAAAAACTAAACTTTTAAATCGAAAACGAGAAGCTTTCTCCAATTTTGTGACGTTTCTCCATTTGAGTAACGTTAGATAAAACAAGACTATTGTTCCTAATCATTCAAGCCTATACCTACGATCTTGGATTAGAATATTCCCCTTCTTTTTTCATCTAGTAAATTCATGGCTGATTAGTGATTATTTAAAAATTGGCCTATAGTCGCTTACCGCATGATTGCTCTACTCTTACTCCGTGCCTCAAATCAACCCGTTTTTACCGTATCCTAAGTAAGCTACGTGTGAGTAATATAGCAACAGCGTGCAAAGATCCGGTGTCAAATATATTATATCGAATCCCTAGTTATCCTCTATATTACCAAGTAAACAGACTTCTGTTTACTTGGTAATATAGAGGATAACCTCTCATCATAGCATAACTATGATGCAAGATCAGGTAGACAGTACGGGACTTTAGTTGTAGGAACTATGACAATTAACTTGAAAGACACAAATGTAAAACTGCATTTGGCTTCTGTCTGAAAACGCTTTGTTGTAGTAAGATTTTGACATAAGACAATCGAGTCCCAAGTATCTGAAAATGGGCAAGTGTATACGGCATTAAAAAAAAGTAACCCCAGGCCGCGTCCTAATGTACTAAGCGACCCTCGCATTCATGTTGTTCGATCAACCCGTCTCTTTTATTTCGAAGCTGCGAGGGTCTTTAAAAATATCACTAATCGGACAAAGAAAAACCTGCAGGCTTAACACGAGAACCGTAGAGAAGCGTCTTGTCGACGGAAGATTACGACGGCAACAATGTAGAGGTAACTGCACTTTTACGAAATTCACTTTTTTACATAATTCGACTCGGAATTCTTTGTTTTTCATAGGATTTTTTTTTCTGTGTTATTCTCAATTTTTACAAATATTAATAGTCACGCATATAAATACAACTACGGAGTCGCACCCGTAGCGCCGGGAAACGATTCACAACGTGTTTTTATATGGAATTTTTCACTTTTTGTATGGGAAATATGAATAATTATTACCTACATGTAGGGTTTTACGGGTTATGGGTTTTGTAAAGGGGGGCAAAATTTTCATTATCTTTGCGATAGGACACACCGTTTTTAAGATATAGGTATGCAAAAGAAGAGGAAAAAAAAATTTATCTACAATTTTTTTTTTACCGTATACACTTTGCGGCCGTCAAGTAGAAAGTTTTCTACTGTCTTTATCATGGCGATTACTCAATCAAATTATCTTCACTACCTTAGACCACTGTTTTCCGAAATAGTCTACATGAAAGGACCTAGGCGGCACTATAAATTAGGTTCAGAAACCTCTCTATAGGACTTGAAAGCCTTTTTTCAATAAGGACTACTCCATGAAACTACTGTACTTCAAGAAAGTAATAAGCAAATTGCCTCCTATCAAAGCTATTTGTAAAGTTCGCAACACCAAGTTTCAGGCTTCGTGTGTATTCAATAAAGTCCAATTAAAACTTGTCGGCTTATTCTACGTTATTAACTCTTACAAGGTTTGGCCGAGTCAATTAGGTACAACAATGGCTGGACCCTTGCAAGTCCGTCACTTGCGCCGAATACACCGAGATAATAATTTGTCACGGGTCACTTTGACCCACTGTTTGTACAGCGAGTCAGGTAATTGGGTTTGTGGTGGTGGCGACCGCGGCAGGCGCGGTGTTCACGGAACAACTTCGGCCAAGTTCGGATAAGTTCGGCGACAATGCGGGCGCATAGTCTTTGTCAACACACTCTTTGAACTTTGGTAAATTAGGATTTTACTGGCGGGAATTAAAAGCGGGAAACTGGGATGTGGTTACGATTGGGGTCAGATAATGTGGGCACAATTTCGTTTTTAACCTTGGTACTATAAAACAT
The DNA here is from genome assembly GCA_948252095.1 of Dicycla oo. Taxonomy (NCBI): domain Eukaryota; kingdom Metazoa; phylum Arthropoda; class Insecta; order Lepidoptera; family Noctuidae; genus Dicycla; species Dicycla oo. The sequence goes on along the minus strand of OX411736.1, from coordinate 19,888,373 downwards.
TCCAGGTTTGGGAGATTTTGAATCATCTTTCTACACTCACAGGCACAATTAACCGGCCACCTATATCTTTCGCACCATGTTTGTTTACGGTAACTTTGGCTAATCACTGTTTTATTTTTTGTTAAGTAGGTAGTACTTCAGCAATAAATTAAACGCTTATTTTAAAAAAACGAAATAAGGGTTTATTTCGTTTTTTTTTAAATGGTGTCTCCGAAGCGTTTTGGAATTTAGTCGTTGTTTGACATTATTTCCGCTGCAACAATGTCTGTTAAAGTTTCATGTTATTTTCTGCCATAATGTGTGAATATTGTTTAATTTGACTTTGTAGTGGTCGTTTATTGTTTACGACTCTAAAAAAAATGCCACTATCGATACAACTGGTGCAGCTAGGGTAGTGGTTTTAGCTGACGCTGGGTACAGCCAACGTCGCATCGCTCGTACACTCTGTGTACCTCGAACCACGGTACGGGATGCCATCAGACACGGTACGAGATGACCGCTTCGTTGTCAGCAAAGTGTTGAGAAATCGCTTTGCACCGCTACTGAAGCTCGTACGCGGCTTTTCGAGGTCAGAAATGTCAGTGTGAGTGAACGTACGATTAGAAGAAGACTGGCAGACAGAAATCTGAGAGCTTGAATCCGAGGTACACAGAGTGTACGAGCGATGCGACGTTGGCTGTAACCAGCGTTAGCTAAAATCACTGTCCTAGCTGCACCGGGTGGCATTTTTAGAGTCATAAACAATAAACGAACACTACAAAATTAAATTAAACAATATTCATTGTTGCAGCGGCAACAATGTCAAAAAACTACTAAATTCCAAAAACGCTTCAGAGACGCCATTTTACAAAACGAAATAAGGGCATAAGCGTTTAATTTATTGCTAAAGTACTTACTTGACAAAAAATAAAACAGTGATTAGCCATAGTTACCGTAAAGAAACAGGGTGACGAAAGATATAGGTGGCCGGTTAATTAAGCCTTTTTTTTTTTTTGGATGGGAAATCATCAAATAACTTCTCCCGCTCTGGGTGGAGCGGAAGGGCGTGTCAGACTTTTACTGACTAAAACCCACCCGTGTTCCTTCAGTTGCCTATGCCAGGGCCACGGTATCTTTTTCAAACAACCCGCGACCCCAGCGGCATCGGCCCTATTGGACCCCATCTTTTGCTGACATCTCTTTGAGGCGCGCGTGGAACACAACGCGCCGTCGACGCGGGCCTGGTCCTCACCGGACGGCGAGCTACCCACTACTCACCGTCCGCAAGCCCGCGCCTACGGTGGCCGGGAATCGGCTATCGATTCCCGCCGCCCAGGGCGTCTCCTGCGGCGACTGAGGGCGTGAGGTTGCCTCTCCCTCACGCGTTCCGCCTCCTCCTTCGCGAGCATTACCGCTTCGCAGAAGGAGGTGACGGCCTCCCATGCACTCTCGCTCCGCACCATGGCCTGGACCAGGCTCGGACGCGAGAGATCGCCGCCGCCGATCGCCTCCGTGAGAACACGGCGGTGCTCTGCCCAAGCCGGGCAGACCTCCACTGTATGCTCCACCGTGTCCTCTGGGCGATCCACACAATGGTGACACCCGGGCGTTTCCTACCGCCTTATGCGAAACAGGAACCTCCCGAAACAACCGTGTCCGGTGAGGACCTGCGTCAGGCGGAAGGTGAGGACGCCGTGGCGCCTCTCTAACCACTCCTCAAAGAGGGGACTTATCGCCGCAATTGTGGCGTGCCCAGCGCTGGGCTGCGACAGTCGCACTCTCCATGTCGCCATGAGATCCCGCCGGAGCTCTGTCCGCTGTACCGTGATTTCTCGCGGCAGCGGAATTACGCCCCGGCGTTTCGCCTCCTCGCGCCACTCCCACACGTGCGCGAGGACTTTCGCCTCCAGATCCCACGGCGGCAATCCGGCAAGGAGGCTCGCCGCCTCACCGGAGACCGTGCGGTAACCCCGGACTAGCCGAATGGCCATGACCCTCTGGGACGCGTTCAACCGGCGGACTGGCCGCAGCCTCAGGGAACGCGCCCACACCGGTGCCCCGTAAAGGGTCATGGACCGCACGACCCCCGCGTAAAGCCTCCGGCAGGAGGCGTTTGGACCACCTAGATTGGGCAGGAGCCGCTTCAAGGCAGCCCCAGCCCGCTCCAGTCTGGGAGCCAAACGTCGGAAATGCTCCACGAAGTTCCACCGGCTGTCGAGGACGAGTCCCAGGTACTTCATCGTCGACGCGACTCCAATGCGAACCCCTCCTACCGTTATTTGGGAACCCGACGGTGGCGCATTCCGAGGACCATGAAAACACATGGCCTCGGACTTGTGCAGGGCCACCTCGAGTCCCAACTGCCGGATCCTCGCAACGACTATCGCAACCCCGCGTGTCGCTAATTCAGCCGCCGCCTGGTGCGACCTCCCCTGCGCCAGGACCAGCGTGTCGTCAGCGTAACATACCACGCTGACGCCGCTAGGGAGGTCGGCGCGCAGCACCCAGTCGTACCCGATGTCCCACAAATGCGGCCCCAGGACCGATCCCTGTGGGACACCGCACGACATCTCTCGCCGGTTCCACTCTCCCTGATGACCGGGGTAGATGACGGCCCTATCCGTCAAATAGGCCTCAACCACTCGACAGAGGTAGGTCGGCATCCGGTGATACCGGAGTGCCTCCCTGATGCAACTCCAGGGCAGGGTATTGAAGGCGTTGGCGATGTCTAGAGACACCGCCAAGACGACCCCACCCCGGGCCACAGCATCCCCCGTCGTGAGGGCTCGCATGCGCATGATGGCGTCCACCATAGAGCGCCCCCTGCGGAAACCAAACTGGCTCTCCGCCAAATCCGGCCCCTCCTGCACCAGCCACCCGACGAGGCGGTCTGCAATAACTCTTTCAAAGAGCTTGCCCACCTCGTCGAGCAGCACGATGGGTCGGTAAGCGGACGGAGAGTCCGCAGGGCGCCCCGGCTTCTTAATAAGGACCAGTTTCCCCGTCTTCCAACGAAGTGGGAACTGGCCCCTCTCCAAGCATGCGCTTAGGAGCCCCCCTAGTCGAGGCCCGAGAGCCCCAAAGGCCAGAACCCAGGCTCTTCCAGGTAAGCCGTCGGGTCCTGGGGCGGCATTTTTGGCACTCAGCCTACGTACCGCCGCTCTCAACTCTACCTCGGTCACTTCCGGAGCATCGTCGTCGTCGTCAGTGATGTGGTCCGCAACGGGCACCGCAGGAAGCGGAGCCATGGGCGGGGGAGTATGTTCCCCTCGCGAAGGGAACAGAGCGCTCACCACGTCCTCCACGAGCTGAGGCCGGAGACTCTGCGTCAGCGGGGGCGCCCATGGACGGAGTTTATCCCGCACCATTTTATAAGGGCGTCCCCATGGGTCCCTGTTTAGAGTCTCCAGCGACTCCTCGCGAGCCAGATCCCTGGCCCGCAAGATCTCCGCTCGGAGGGCGGTCTTCGCCGCTCTGTACCCCTCGTACAGCTCCGCCTGAATGGCTTCCGTATCCGGAGGGCGGATACGGAGCCTGCGGTGCCTGGTGTACCGGTGGGTTAATTAAGCCTGTGAGTGTATATCGATATAAAGTTTTGACAAAATGCTTCCTCAAAACATAGAGCAATCACTACTTCAGTTCAGGTATTGTTGTTTAAAACAAAATTATAATTGGCAATAAGCTAAACTAAGTTCTAGATCCACCACACAAAGCAACATCCGATTCCTTCCCCGACAGAATACAAAACCAATTCTCAATATTATTCAGAATACCATAATCCTAAACAATAAATACTGGGCACGTCTAGTTTCGAATCGTGATAATGTTGCCATACAAATAGCAGGTCGTTAAGTTGTGTTGTAATCACGGCCCGCATTCAGACATTTGTGGCGCCTGCGCTGGACTCAGCACTTATCGTGACTATATGTTACTTTCAATGTAACGGAAAAGGAATGAAAACAAGGTGTTGGTGGTTTTTATCTGTGTAAATCTTGAAATATGAGTAGGTACGGGAAAGTTATCCTAGGTTTCGAAACTTATCGTTATCGTAGGGTCAATGGACGGGAAATCAATCACTGCGTAGTGGAAAGATTGAATGTTGTCACTTCATTACTTTCTACTGAAGGGCAAACACCTATCTACTAACCATCCTTTATTATTGACATTTTTTTTCAAGCCTTTGCCATCCCACTGTTGTGCAGACCTTCCGCAGGTCCTTCCAGGTTTTCTTTTCCCGTTCCGTCTCGAACCAGCCCTCATGGAACGCGTTTTATTTTATTGTCATATAATCCTTTAATTAGCATTAAGCGCATTTTACTATCACTGAATGCAAATGTTTTATTATACAGGTTGTGACGTAATTAATGGATAATCCTGTATCTGCGGGTGAGGGACTCCAAGCCCTATGATATAAAAAAATTGTCAAATCCATCGATGGGCACGCAAGCGCAATTTTTTCATTTTTTATAATAAATTATCAACTTTGGTTACTTCCTCGGCCACCGTGTTCACAAATGAAGGAATTTTCACTATCTGATTTCTGCATAATATTCTTAAATAAACGTGCTATAAGATGTGTATTACAGTTTTAGAGTATCTACTTCATGTGGTTTTATTTTACATGTTTTTTTTTTATTTAAATTGAAAAAATTGTGTTTCTGTAATTTATTTTCCCAAGTTCGAGTTCGTCTGGTGTAAAAAAAAAAAAAAAATGTATGGAAACCTAGCTGCCCATATTTTTAAAACTTGTCTCCTTAATGCAGCTTCCGAAATGGTAAGTAATCAATATTCCATATCTTTTTAGATACAAAGTGATATTTTTTTACAGAAACAGAATTATTTCACTTTAAGATTTAAAAAAAAACCACATGAAGTACTCTAAAACTGGAATACACATCTTATAGCACGTTTATTTAAAAATATAATGCAGAAATCAGATACTTAGTAAAAATTAAAACTTTCATAAAAACTTTAAACTTTTCATAATATCTAACAGAACTAAATAATAATAATAATATCCTAGGACATTGTTCACACACGGTCATCTGGTCCCAAACTAAGCAGAGCTTGTACTATGGAAACCAGATAACTGATATACTACATATACTACTTTTTTTTTGTAAATACATACTTATATAGATAATTACACCCAGACTCAGGACAAACAGACTTGTTCATGCACACAGATGTTTGTCCTGGATGGGAATCGAACCCACGACCAGCGACATGATAGGCGGTATCTTAACCAACCACGCCAACTGGCCTGTCATTTGTGAACACGGTGGCCGAAAAAGTGACCAAATGCGGCAATTTTTCAAAATCTAATTAAAAAAATAAATTGCGCAGACACATCGACTCCAGAGTTTGACAATTTTTTTTATATTATAGGGCTTGGGGTCCCCCATCCGCACATACAGGGTTATCCAATAATTACGCTATACCTGTATAAAAGCCTGCAAACCAAACATATTTTCTAATACTGTTTCTCTAAATGTTGTATCCATTCAATTCAATGTATCATGATTTTCTTACGTAAACAAAAAGACAGAACCCAGAAATCCTTGCAAGTGACAGAGCCACAGAGGATGAGACAATACATGACTGTCACGGAAACGATAGTCAAACACAGCTAGACGCCGCAAAGTTAGCGACAAAACATGGCCGACAAATAACCGGTCGAAAGTGTGACGTGTGTCAAGTGAACAAGATGGCGGATGAGATTTATATTATTTTTATTTTATTTATTTACTATTTTGTATTGATGATGATAGTTGATTGCTTTATTATTTGGAATATAAATATTTAATAGAAAAGCTGCCAACACTTATTTATTTCGTTACGCCTACATTTTTTTTTCAAGTTTCTTTGAAAATGGAATTCTGTCGGGGCTTTTAAACAGATAGAGTAATTTACTAGAAATATAGTAATAGGTATTTACCTATGAAGTTGCCGGTTTACAATACTCGCCATTTGAAACGTAATTTATGTATGGCTGGCAATAAATTCTAAATTCAAATGAATTTTATTTTAAAAATATGGAATTCTATTTTCAAATTCAGTTACTTGTTTATTGATTAGCGTTTTGTTTTCACTACATTTGTATCTTTTTCATCAATATGGACACGATAAAAATACGAGTAATTATGGAATACTAGTTCTGTCGCAGTAACAATGCCGCACAAACGGCTCGCAACATTAATTACGTGTACTGAGTGAACACTACAAACGAACGCACGACTCGTTATTGGTTTGAACGCTTCCGACATGGAAATTTTAATCTAAAAACTGAACCCCGTGGTCACCCGAAAATTAAAGTCAGGAACGACGAATTAAAGGAGATTAGTGGAAGCTGGCGATACTCAATCTACGGCTAAGTGTGCAGCAGCTTTCAACGTTAGCATCAAAACCATATTGGTCCATTTGCGTTAAATTGGCAAGGTAAAAACTTGATAAGTGGGTGCCGCACGAACTGAACGATCGCCAACGCGACGAACGCTTTAAGGTATGCCTTGCATTGCTGACACAGAAACAAAGGAATTTTGAACCGCATTGTCACTTGCGATGAAAATGGATTCTTTTTGATAATCGTAAGCGGTCATCATGTTGGTTAGACCCTGGTTCAGCGCCTAAGCAATGCCCCAAACGAAAACTTACCCCTAAAAAAGTCATGTCACTGTTTGGTGGTTTAGTGCTGGTATAATTCATCACAGCTTCTTACCAAATGGCACCAGCATTACTGCGGATGTGTACTGTAAGGAACTGGACACAATGATGGAGAAGCTCGTACATCTCCGGCCAGCCTTGGTTAATCGCTCGTCCCCGCTGCTCCTACACGACAACGCTCGACCTCATATGGCACAACAGACGGTCTCTAAGCTACATACAAGAGCGTCATCTACCGTACTCACCAGAGCTTGCGCCGACAGACTTCTACTTTTTCCAAAATTTGGACAACTCCTTGGCAGCAAAAAAAACCAATATCCGAGAGGCAGTACAAAATGCGTTTGAAGAATTTGTTGGCTCTCCAAGAAGGGCATTGAAAAATTAACACTGCGCTGGCAGAGATCAATCGATAGCATGGGTGCATATAGTGCATGATTGAAATAAAAAATATTTATATAACTTTAACAAAATATAATATTTATATGACTTTAACTTTCTGCATACTAAACGGCAACTTAATAAATTGAGACCTAATATTTGCAAACTAGAAAGCAATCTGATTAAGGTGTTCGAAACTCTAAGCGAAGCCTGAAACAAAGACCCAAAAATAAATACCAATTTACGTAAAGTGAAATACAATCGCCTAATCTTATTATTCGACGACATTGTTTATTGGGCATTTTCAGGAAAATGTAGAACTATTGTTCATTACAATAGTAAGCTACTTTTGGTTCCAAATATTCGAGATGTTATTTTGACAAGTTTCCCCGAAGCTATTTTCATTGTATCGCGAAATCTTAGTTGATAACACAGTAAACAATTCTTATAAAACTGTAGGAATAAAGAAAGATATTTCTTTGAAATACGAATATTTTACGATATTCTTGACCCAGTAGTTGGGCTGCGGTATTTTTTATATCCCCTTGATATTCAAAGGCACTCCAACAAAAGACCGAGGTTGAATATTGTTCTCCATCTAAAAACGTAACTCGTAGCCATCATTACTTTCTTTGTCATGTCTGTGCCAATTTAATTATCCTTTCAAATTACCTGGAGCGGTGGAACGTTCAGTAAACAGAATAAAAATAAAAACATAAACACACGACATTTATTTACGCAAGTTATTAGGCAGCTACGTTATGTTTGAACAGGAACACCGTCTCCTCAAGAATAGACCATTTCACGTGAAATTATAGCTGCCGTAAAATTTCATAGCTACACACATGCTACGAAATAAACTTATACAGGTGTATAACAATATATCGCTGCTGTACTGTAACATTTTAACGTGTTGAAAACAATAAAATATTTTTTGTTGGTTGTCACTTAGTTGGCGCCCACGTGGGACTCATTTCAATTATAACGGACGAGAGGAGAATAACATTTGGAACTGATGCTGTTAACTCTTTGTCAGGTTGTTTTATTAATATAAAAAACTTTTCCAAAAAAAAAAAACAACCGTCTTCCAAAAAACCACTACAAAGTGAACTATAATTTTGGAAGTCGATGTCTTTGGATATTTATTTTAGTTTTTTTGCCACCGACTTCCGAAATTAAAGTTATTATTCAATTTGTAGTGTTTTTTTGGAAGCCGTTTGTTTTTTTTTTTGAAACAGTTTTTTTATTTTTCACTTTTGGTGGGTCAGTTTGTAATTTATGTAACTTACAATATCCTAAAGTCAACTGCTCATGACTTTTTACAAAATTTTGCTTTTCCCGATGCAGGGACGTTAATTGTTGATGGTATGTAGTTACCAGGAGAACTCCACATCACAATTGTGACGAGCATAAATTACTTAGCAACCATTATCAAAGCACCTAATCGAATCGCAACCGTGAAATACTTATGCCATCTGTGATCTTCACCATCAGTTCCACTTGACCAAATGGTGCTTAGCACGAGTTACTATAAAAATACCCAAATCGCTATAGATGTGCCTATAATACTTGAAGTGTTCCGTCGATTTCTCCAGGATCCCATCATCAGATCCTAACCTGATGACAATAGGACCACCTAGAAAGTATACCCTTTCAAACAAAAAAAAAAAGAATTTGCCTAATCGGTCCAGCCGTCTTCGAGTAATCGGGGAACATACATATATAAAAAAAGATTCCGACGAACTGAGAACCTCCTCCTTTTTTTTGAAGTCGGTTAAAAATAAAACTCGGTGTATTGTGTTAACTGTGGGACGACTTCAAATTAACAAAGTTTATTTCACTACATAAGTTTCTTATAACAAGTAGTGGTTTAATATATAATGAACGTTCCCATTATGCCACCGCAGCGAAAGTAATTACAGACAAGAATCATATTTTAACATATTTGCCGAAACCCACTTCAACTACTAAATCAAACTTGAAGATGTGCATACTCCCGGTTTTAATTACTTTCCTCTGTCCAAATACATGAAGAATTCTAAATACCCTCATATCTTGGTGAAGTTCCTACATATTTGGACAAGTTGGAAGTTTGACGAAGAGGTTTAAGCCAAGATCCAGGTGCATCGTCGGAAGGGCAGCGAGGGACTGAACACAGATTTAATTGAAATAGCGAGATAAGAGTTGCGAGGATCCGTCTTCTGGCCTGACTGTCAGCCTTAATCCAGCCGCTTACATGGATAATCCGGCGAGTCTAAGTGGACTGCTCACTGTTACCCCATTCGTAGAACATGCGACCTACCGAATCTGTTCGGCTTCCAGTTTTTGCGGGTAGGATTTAAAATGTTGACGTGTTCCGGTATTTGAGACAGCGGATAATCCGGCGAGTTTGAGTGGACTGCTCACTGTTAACCCGTTCGTAGAACACGCGACCTACCGAATCTGGTCGGCTTACAGTTTTTGCGGGTAGGATTTAAAATGTTGACGTGTCCCGATATTTGAGTAAGACAGTTACCTAAGACTGAGGTTAATTTATTTATGTGGAGCGTATTTTTGTGAGTCTTGGGCTGAGGCTTATGTGGGATAATAGGGGTCCGATTGTTTAATTAAATATTATACGATTACGTCATTCTTGTGTTGAATTATGGGGTAGTACTGTTTATTTTTCTACGCATAAAATTAACTTGAAAAAAAAAAAATCCTAAAGCTAGAGTCCTAGAAAAACTACAATAACGTATAATTTCATATATGAAATTACAATTTTTGTATCGGATTATGTTTATATTAAGCAATCACCTAATTTGTCTTTTTGTTATACAAAATGAATAAGATGTAATTTTCTTAGAATTATTTATGTACAGAAATACTGATTTACTGGTCTGAAAGAAGGCAGTTTGATTGACAGGTCAATTCGTTTGGTTTTACTCGGGAAAGCTGAGCCTTTATCAGAAATATGACAGAATAACTTTCGCGTACATTTTCTTATTGTGCTTACACCAATTATTTTATATATTGCTTGCCCTCAATAAGTGTTGGTTTTATATTTGTTTAGCATATACGTAGGGTGTTCTGAAAGTCTTGAGATTTAACTTTATTATTCACAGTTTTTTCAAAATAATTACCACCACAATTAATACACTTCTGCATCTTTATAAACCAATCACTAAAAATGTTTCACCATTTCTGTTCAGGAATTTCCGCACATATAGTGTCCCAGGCCGAAAGTAAAGCTTCTTCGTCCCGAAATCTTTGCTCTTTCAATTTACTTTTCACGAAAGGAAACAGTCCAAAGTCACATGGCGCCAAATCTGGGCTGTAAGTTCAAGAAGTTTCAAGCCCGGCCATCTCGCAAAAATTGGCGTGTAACGTCAGCACGATGTGCTGGAGCATTATCATGATGAAGGTACCAGGTGCAGAGTTGTGACTTTGGACGAAGCTTCTTGAATTCCTGAATAAGTTGAGGAAGGAAGACAGTGGTGTACCAAGCAGAATTTACAGTCTTCTGCTCACGGAGAACTACTTGTTCAATAATTCCCCGAATACCGAAAAAAGCCACGATCATTTACTTTTTTGGACTTAGATTTTTTTTTACTTCAGTCGGAGTTTCTTCGCCTTCTATCACCCATATTTTATTTTGCTGCTTTGTGGCCACGTCGTCGTAATAATAAAACCACATTTGATCGCCCGTGACGATTGAAATGATGTCTTTAGATTTTCCGTTTTCCAACTTTGCAATAATTTTTAGGGTTCCGTACCTCAAAAGGAAAAAAACGGAACCCTTATAGGATCAATCGTGTGTGTGTGTCTGTCTGTCTGTCCGTCTGTCACAGCCAATTTGCTCCGAATCTAATGAACCGATTTAGATGTAATTTGGTAAACATGTATTTCTGAGACCCAAACACAAACAAATGAATTTTGAATACGGGGGTCAATTTTTGGGGGGGGGGGGAGCAAATTAGAAAATTAAAAGTTTTGCAAACTGTACCGTATGACATATCAAATGAAAGGCCTTATTGTGAGAGTCTCAAATATGTATTTTTTTTATAATTTTGAAATAAATAGTTTTAAAGTTATTTAAGAATACGTAGTCGGGCCATAAGTTCTGTCACATAGGTAAAATTTCGAATTTAGAATGCAAACCGAGGAAAATATTATGGGCATTGGAAATTTGAATATTTAAAGAAAATAAAAACACAGGGTTTCTGGAATTTTGTTAATTTTCTAAAATGCAATGCAACTTCGTCTTCTTTGCGCGTCCACTCCGGACGCGCAAAGAAGACAAAGTTGCATTGCATCGTTGCGGTCACGTGCCAACTGAGATTTTCAAACTGCTGAAAAATTTAAAATTCCACTGAGATTTATTTATCGTACTATCAAACGATTCAGGAAAGATTCAAGATTAGAAGATAAACAAAGGAACGGTCGACCTCGTACTGTTCGGACTTTAGCGGTCATCAAAGCTGTGAAGGCGCGAATACAACGAAATCCTGTCTGCAAGCAAAAAATGTTTGCTCTGCAGAAGGGACTAAGCAGAACTACTGTTAAAAGGGTGTTATATGAAGACCTAGGACTGTGTGCTTATAGGAAAAAACAGCACATCTTCTTAACGCACGGCTGAAGAAAATCAGACTCAAAAGAAACCGGGTTTTGTCAAGGCGGTACGCGGGAAAAAAATAC